>JAODLI010002802.1:0-10284 GCA_027575585.1 Percopsis omiscomaycus
GGCGCCCCCCCCCCCCCCCCCCCCCCCCCAGGAGTTATTGGGATGCATAAATGTATCCCTTTGTTTATTTACTTTTCAATTATTCTGCATTTGTTTTGGGGGAGACGCCTCTATCTCTCTCAGTGCGTGACCAGTGGGAAATAATGGCGTTTTGCACGAGAGCCTCCTCTCTCCGCTCTGATGCCCCTTTCATTTCGCCTTCCCTTCTAAAGTGGTGGCACATCCACCTACGGCTCTGAATCATCTGATTCTCCTCTCTCCGTCTCTGGTCTTATCTTTTCCCAATTCCCATCTATTTTTGGAAAGACACTTTCACTTCTTTAAACAATACCATAAACAAACCTAATGAGAGTGGAGTTGTCAGCGTTTCCGGCAACGGTGTCGCTTCCGCTGGCATGCGGTGACGTGCTGTCGTTTGGTGGTAGGAGGGTGGGGTGGGGTGGGGTGGGGTGGGGGGGGGGGGGTAAATAGTCAGGCTTCCGTTGACACCAGTTACGCTGGATTTCTACGGGCCAGGCCATCCAAACGATCCATTCATTAGTTTAATTGGCCCGCTACGCGATGCCGTGGGTGTTCCGTGTTAGTAGCACTACTGGCGGCGTATGGGGGGAGGGCGGGGAGGGGGGAAATTGGATACGGCCCGCCTTTATCCTGGCAGAATGGGGCGCGCAGGGGAGGGACCCTAATCAGGGGTCCAGATCTAGGGAAGCCCCCCTCGTCCCCCAACGGCAGCAATGTGCCTGTGGTGAAATCTGTGAGACCCAGAGAACGTCCGCTATTCCAGGACCCCCGGACTGCATTAGTGTGCAGGCTAGCAAGCCATGTTAATGCGGCTCGCCCAACACACACACACACACACACAAAAGCCCCCTGTGTCTAAGGGAGCATAGAGGGGGCTCTCATCTCACTTTACCGAAGTGGGGTCAGTGGGGGTGGGGGGGTATCGGGAGACATTTCTAGACCGTGTCTCAGAGGGCAGACAATGGCCCCGTCTGATCAAAGACGGGAGACCCGCCGCGACACAGGGATTCATATCAGGTTCACGTGCTGTCTGAGGCGTCGTGCACGGAGAGAGAGACGCGGCCGGGCGAGAGTGACACGCACACAGAGAGAGAGAGAGTGAGAGTTATAGGAGCAGCTAAACAAGAGGAGAGCAGGAGAGGAGATAAACCAGAGAGCGAAAGGCGGGGCTTGGAGACAGTCCGCTTGAGTGACACGTACGCCGTCCGCGGTCAAAGAGGGAGGCCTGTCCGCCCCAGCTTTCCCGACAGATAGCGTCTCAAGATGGGCGATAAGCGCTCTCTCCGAACCGACCCACCGTGACCCCTTTGCGGATTCCTCCGCCCGGGTTCAACTCGGCCAAATTCTTGTCCTTTTTTTTTTTCACTCTCCATTACTACCCTCCTATTACCCTCCCGCGATGTAAAGTATCCGACGGTTACTACACATTGTTGTCTGCTTCGCCCCGGCCCTCTTGTGGCTCGGAACACAAAAGGGATCAAATGTTCCACAGGCGCCGCGCTGGGATCACCTGAAAACAGACCCAGGAGGTTTTTTTTCTTCCTTTTTTATAGAAGCCGCGGGGCGAGGAGTAGTTTGGACGGGAGACAAAGTCGCCACAATCTACGGCTTGTGCTGTGGAATAGTGATTGAAGAAGAAGAGGAAAATAGTTTCAAGGGTTTGTGACGGTTGTTTACGAGGGAACTGTGTTCTATACCAGCTGTGCCCCCACCCACCCCACCCCCAATACTTTGCAACCACTGAGCGAAAACACATGGCCCACATTGTGGAATGGTGAATTTGTTATGGTGAATTGACAAGAAAAAAATGTACCTTACTGTCTTGCGAGGAAAGTGTGTTATTCTGGGGTTGTCGGGGAAGGTTTGTATCACCCCCCCCGCCTCAATCAATCACCTTTCAGCCCCAACCCAGGGACACCGCTCCATGAAACCTGTTTACCCTGGAGTGGATTCAATCTACACAAGCGTTATTTGGATGTGTTGTTTCGGGGGGGAGAATGCACACTTCTCAATGCGAACAACTCTCTGACAGTCGACAGTAACCTTTAAGAACAGCTGCTGGAACTGTCAATCTTTAAAAAATATCTTCTGGCACATGTCGGTAAAGGAAAGTAAATCATGGAGGCAAATTGTTTTTTTATGACAAAAGATCCACTCTGAGGCCAACCTTGAGGGGAGACACATGAAAGGGATATTAGGAGAAAAGGCATAAACAATGAGAAGATATGAATTTCACCAACATAAAAGCCACCAGCAAGAACAAGGGGGTAACTCCGGGCAGTGTAGGAGATACTGCAGTACTGTGTTGTGTGTTTAGCCACTGTGAAGTGATGGTGGACTCTTAGTCAAAGGCAGTATCCACAGAAAAAGATGACAGCAGGAAACCAGCTGTGTGTCAGCCGAGCGATAAGACAACAGCAAAAACCACTAGGTTCCAGCGAGCCAGCGCTGCCACGCTGCAGATATAACCTGCATAGGATTCAATATATTTGTTTCTTACTCCAGGGGGCCGAGCGGAGGAGACTTACAAATAGGTTCCTCCGCAAAAATTCAATTTTCTTTTATCGCCGATCTTTCCACGATAAGAAAATGTAGTTCATTACATAACAAAACAACATGATGCTGGTAAGCCAAGTGGAAGCTTTTGTTGCGACGTTATATTTAAAATGCCCGTCCGTCTGTCCATCAACTGTCAAATCGCTCAACAGTCATGACCCCAAGATAATGACATATATCTTGGCCCTTATATATACATATATAAGGGCCAGGACCCCCCTTTCTGAGGTCGCAAGGTGATTCTTGGGGGGCTGATATTTTCAGGGTTTTCTAAGAATATTTTTCATCAATTTTTTTGGTGTGTTCTGTTGTTTTTGTTGTTGTGTGTACAAACAAGTGATTCACATTGCTCCCCCTAGTGCGCACGATACATTAATAAGATAATCCGCAAACTGCCTTGCTTTGTTTGAAATAGCTGAAAAACTGTGCGTAGGGAGGGCGGCGTAGCGAGCTGTGGGTGAGAGAGACTAAACGCTCGTGCTCTGAGTTCTCAGGTGAGGAAGGTGTTGCTCGCGTCCTCGCGTCTGAAACCGAAACAGCGTTGTTTCTCCAACAGCTGCAAAATAATCTGCCTCTTTAACTCCCATTCTGTTCCGCAAGGGATTACATTTTACCGATGAGGTTCCCGTTGATTGCCCTGTGATCTCTGGTATGGTTGTGGGCCGCAGAACGGGCTTGGCACTTGGCTGATCATGCCTGATGTTATCTATGACTCTGAGCCTCCCATCTGCTACGACCTATGCACACACACACACACACACACACACACACACAAACACACACGCACGCATTTGAAATGCAGCAGTGAAGCAGTCCCTGTTTCTAATTTATGCCCGATGTGTTGCCGGCGCACAGCTCCAACGCTCTGAACTGAACTTTTTGGTGAGGGATGGCTCTCTTTCCAGTCAGCAGAAGAATAGAAACGGCACTGTAGCATCCAGAAGTCTGACAGTTTCAGTTGTGTGCCATGATATGCCTTTGCAGTTTGTATTAGTTAGTTCAAGGAGAGGGAATTCGCTGCACTGCAGTCCTGCTGCAGTAGAGATGTACTACAGACTCTGTAGATGTTTACAGTCTATACACTCTTTTAAATGGATATATACAGTATCTACTGTATATATAAATGGATAAATACAGATATATTGTATAGTATTGCAGATGGTTGAATATTCAGATGGTATTCAGATGGTTATACTCCGTATAGTTGTTTACCAGCCATCTGTCCAAATATGGTCTTGGCATTAATTCATAATGTTTATTGACTGTCTATACACGTTTTTCAACGAGAGGGTGTCACTTGTGTCCCAACGCCACACATTGACCTCAATGTTAATAAGCTGTGCACATGATTACAAAAAACCCATAAGAAACATCACTAACCAGATAAATGCATCTCTGATGAACAAAACTGCCTCTTTTGTCTATGCCTACTGACTAATGTACGCCGGTTAACCGATCAATGTTATCTTTCATTTCCAAGCTAACCTCTACGGGGTATGGCTGAACGGCGCGCGCATGTGTGTGCGTGCGCGCACATGTACAGAACATTGTGAGCACATTATCCCTCATCAGAGCAACAGCAAACGAAGGAATTAATCAACTTCCATCCTCACTCCTTGTCCTCAAGGGATTAGCCCAAATTGATCTGCCCTCCAGGAGATGAAAACCCACCGTCTTCCTTCAGACGGGCAAGTCTCGGCGTAACAAAGATGCACCGGCTGGTTCCATATTGATTCTGAATATGGATTAGCGACGGCGGGCAGGTGTGCCAGCCTTTTCTCAAGACGCGGAACATCAAAATGCAGTTTGCAGGGGGTTGGCGGGGGCGTGGATGATCCTCTCTGCGTGTTGCGTCTAAAAGAAGAAAAAACAAACTGCAACAGCGAGCAAGCCGAGCGGATCGAGAACCCCCGGGCGGCAGGAGAAACTGGAGGCCAGAGAGGAGAAACAGTGAGAGTTAGACGGCTCATCACAACAACAAGGGGGGAGGGAGGACGTGTCACTGGCCTACATTTACACACACACACACACAGGCACACACACACACACACACAGGCACAGTTTTGCCCAGCAATGTCTTTAGTATGCAAACACACAGGTATCAGTGGCTTAGAAGCCCCCTATTGTCATATTGAGAAGCATGTTTTTGTATGTGTGCATGCGCATGTACTGTTGTGCGGATGTAGATGTACTCTATGTGCACGTCACACATGTTAATTAGCGTGTGCAAGTGCACACGCATGTGTTTTGCCGTGTGTTCATACATGTCATGAGTGCGCCTGTTGCCACAGAGCCCTTGTCCTAAACAACAGCCTTAAGTGGGTCAGCTGCGGTAGACGACAGTGGTAGACGTTTAGCAGAACCACCGCTTCCATTCCTAACAAGTCGTTGTTTGTGTGCGCGTGTGTGTGTGTGTGTGTGTGTGCGTGCGTGCGTGTGTGCGTGCGCGCGCGTGTCTGCTAGCCTGCGTCTGCTGTGATCAACGTGCAGCTCCAGCGGGAGTTTGACTGGGAAAATAAATACTTATATTTATACACAGTATATATAGGTTTTGTAGGGGACAGCTTGTCAAACATCCATGTCGGTGGGACCATAAATTGTGCAGGTCTGTTTAAACATGATCCTTTAAATGCCAAAAGGTGCCTAGCTGTCTCTCCCCCTGTGTTATGGGATGTGGAGAGCAGCCTTAATGTCCTGTAGACCGTTAGAAGACAGTGGTCTCGGCTACCTGCAGTAGAATAGTTACAGAACAGGGGAGATATATTGAGGTTGCCCAGTTTTACTTGGGCTGGGCTAGCAGGGAACAATGGGTCATCGCGCAGGCATGAATAATTCTCGATTCCATTTATTTTTCTTTAATCTTTTACCGTACCTCAAATTGGAAGTTGACCCGGCTCTAAATGGCTTCCTTGACCCTTGAGCCTGCTATTAAAAAAAAAACTTAAAAAAAACATTGCAGCTTCTGAAGAGAAACTGGTACGGACGATTGTAAAAAAAAACTAAACTAAAAAAAAATCATCGAAAGATGGTGCCAGATTTCTATACAGTGTTACCCCAGAGAGGCCGAATAAAATGTTCTTTTAAAAAAGATCTGACTTTTGTACTGTATACGTGGAGCGGTAGTATTCTCAACAGGTGGGCCTGTGTAGACACACTTTTGAAATTCAGGGAAATTAAACTGCCCCCGCAACAAAAGGGAGCATATTTATGGATTATATTTGACAGTATGCATCTGGCCTGTATCACTGCGTTGTACCTGTTGCCCACTGTATGTGGCTTTACAACCACTGAAATTCCCCGCAGGGATTAATGAAGTCTTAGGTCTTAAATTACTGAAAAGATCCATGTCTGTTCTCGGATTTGCATTCATGTGCACGCTCGAAATAAATCAGTGATTTCTCAGAACTGTAAAAATAAATGTAAGGCAATTACTTTTTTAATAATTCTGCTTCCGTCGCACTGGACCGAATGACATCCTCAAATCGTCCATCCAACCTGCTTTGTGGTCAGTGATTTAAATGCAAATGTCAACGGATAATTCTTTAATTCATAACCGCAATGCAAAACCTGAGTTAGGCCACATAGACGATTTTAAGAAGATTTATGTGCAATGATTGAGAAGGAAGGGAATATTTTGAAGGATAACAAAATGGTGGTTTTAATGGTTTAATGGTTTAATGGATGGTTTTGTTTAACTTTGTGCAGCAAGTGGCTAAAAGTGCTGCTAATTGCTGCATCACGATGCACTACATCTTGACTCAGCGCTGGCCTCTGCAAAGTTCTCGGTATCTGTGCCAATGCCTTGCATATTAATGAGAAAAAGGTCTACACCCACTGACACATCTCAGTGGAGGCTGTGGAAGATACTTAGCGTAACAGAAATTGTTTCATGTTATTGTTTCTAACCAGTGTAGCCCGCATAATCACTACTACACAGGACACACATTTGGGGTTCTTCTTACCATCTTACAACACCAGTAAAAGGACAGCTTCTTTCGCAGTGCTGCTACAACTTTCGTTGAAACTAAAACGGACTAAACATATGTTAGAAATGTACCAAAGAACACTTACAGTGATTAAAGCGTCACAAACTTGGACATTGTCAGGACTGGCATAATTACACTCACTGGAAGCTAATAAAAATGTGAAAATGGTCAGAACAACCTTGAGAAGGATAATAAACACGAATAAACACTCCATCCAAACCCTTTTTTGTCAATTGCAATTGTGAACAACTAGCAGATGATGGGCTTGTGTTGCCTGGCTAGAGGTCAGTCTTAGCTGCCGGAAACCCAATCTGTCGTAACCGTGGACACAAAATGACAATCTTCATCTGACCATAATTAGTCGCCAACAACATTTACATGAATGGAACCACCTCCGGGGATTTAACCCACGACCATCCGGCTGGGAGTCCAACGCCCAGACCACTAGACTATCCTGGATGGGGATAGCAACACAAATCCCCATCCAAATAAGGAGGACATACACAAGAGCTTTCTTTTATGCTCTTTAATACAGTAATACCACAAAGCCGACAGCTCAAAGAGCACTTCACGCAAAAAAGTAACAACATAAATGTAATTACTGAATTTAGGAACAGTAACTTACATTACTGCGTTACAGACAAATGCAATGCGTTACCCCAACACTGACCGCCACAGGGACAGGGTGTGCCGTAAGGGTGAAATTAATTGATAGTTGAGCCAGGCGCGAGTAATCAATCAAAGAGAGGCATTATGCACATTTACATGTGGCCGCGTGACCTTGGTGGTGGGGGAGGGAGAGAGAGGGGAGTGGGCCGCAACTTTACCGTAGAGACAGTCCACAAGTCAACACTTCCAGAATGCATACTGTTGACCTAGTCTGGCTTTTGAAAAGCTTTCACTTTCCTTCTCTACAGCTTTGTCTACGGTGACCAGGCAGGCAGCAGTAACCTTTTACCGTAGCATCGCTGATACACAAACTGTATCACTTCCTGTGTCTGCCAGTTTATTTCCCTTCCACTGTACTATCTAGTACAGGGACACTGGTATGGTCAGATCCAAGGGCCCCTCATGTTCTGCTGTTGGTTTCACTGGGACTTGGGAAGAACCACTCACATACAAATATCAGGTTTCTGGGAATTTTTGCATAAAAAAAAAAGCTGTACTGTACTACTGTAAAAGTGTACTGTACTACTTTAAGCTAGCAACTCATTTACATTAACTGTTATAGCAGATTGTTACCCTTCTTTACACTAATGCTCTAGCAGGGAGAACATAGAACATGGATTCAAAGAGGCTAAATGACTTGGAGCAGGCCTAAGGGCGAAGACTATTCACCTTTAACTGCAGTTTGGCTCCCAGATTCCCCGTGCACCTTTTGGCACTTCAATTATTTACTAGAACCACAACAATCTCTTAGCTCATTTCTTCCCCTTTTCTGGTGATGTGTTAAAGTTTAATTGCTCTGTCTGAGTAAAACATTCATGAAGATCAAGAGTTGTAGCTTGTTTAGGCTACAGTATAATATCAGTCAGTGGGTTTCAAAACCTTTAACAAGCTAGCTCAAAACCACTGTGAGAACCGGGTCATCTAAATTTCACTAACTAACTTACCCACCTTCCTCTTAAAATTATTAACCCTAACATGAACCCTTCATAAGAAAACCCACTTGTGTTAGTGACAGTATTGTAGCAGCGGGCAGGGCCTAGGCATTTAATATTGGACAGCATTCAGCCAATCAAAAAAGACCCACATTGGAATGATTTTCAAACACAGGGATTTAACAGACAGTTAAACAGACGGGTGTCTAACAGACAGACAGTTTTGAAACGTTTCCGGACTAAGGTGCAAAGTGATACAAATTGTGGCGCTCACAAGATCAGGATGGTTTAGTTCTACAGTACATAGACAAATATATACCATATAAAAGATTAATGCTTGAATACGTAATTTTCCAAATTTTTGATCGAGCTTGGGCTATTCTTTTTTATCCTAATGCTTTTTTAATTTTTATTACAGTCAAAATAATTTCAATGTCGGCTGCTGTGTATTTACAAATGAGAAAACAAAACCACCACACCATTATGGTGGTTCTTTGCCCTCAAGCCATGATATTTAATTTTACTCAGAGGATCGTGCAAGTCATTAAAAATGGAAACTTTCTATTCCTAATTGAGTCATGCTCCCCATTGTGTGCTGTAGTTTGACCTTGTGAGATTTCACAAAGTGCAGACCTCGGCAGTAAAATAAACAATGAAATAAGTACAAGCCACTGCAATAAATACTAGTGCTTAATCTGTCTGAGCCCTTTTGCTTCTTGCAGAAACACAACCCTCTTAAGCTCACTCAAGTTTCATCCATCTCAAGTTTTGCCTCAAGTCTCGTCTTCGCCATCCGGGGTATATTGAGAACTGCCATCTGTCTGGCTTACGCCAATTTGCCGGCAAATTTCTGGCTCTGGAGAGTTTCTGATCTGACATAGGCTGCAATTTGGCCTGTTGATATTTAAATCAAACTCATGGGAGCTTTTCAAATCACATTTAAAAGATGCATTAGCTGAAGAGATAATGGCATTGTCCCCCCGTCATTTTTTTTTACAATTCAGCCTCTCAATCCTGGAGTAATAATCAATGTGTTCTTTTAATCTGTAAACATAATGGGGGGAGATTAACACTTAGAGCGTCTCAGATGTTTTATTTTACAACAACTGAAAATCTTTAATTTTCTACTCTTTTCTTTAAACAATTAATTTACTTGAAATTTGTCAAATTTACAAGTTGCATTACACTGGCCGTTGAATATAGTATGATCATATATAACTATGTATGGTTTGGCTTCTCTGCTCAGTGTAGAAATTCCCAACCGAAAATGGTTTGTGTTGAAGTTATCAGCAAAGCTCGCAGGCAACCTTGGATCATCCCACGTTAGTTCAACTCTGCTGCCATTGTCCTCGAGCAAGGCACTGGTATTAGAGCCGGAGCTCGTCCTCGGGCTCCCACTGCTTCTAAGCAGTTATGCTGGGATGGCAGAGGACAAGTTTCCCCCAAGGGGATCAATAAAAGTGTAGCTTAACTACATAGCTGATGGATACCCGTGGTCTATAGTTCGTTAGTGGCGATCTGGTAAGCTATATTTCAACTGATACGTTTTTATTTATTTCTGTGTTCATTTTGTTCTGAGTGTAATCACTGGGTGTAAAAAAATGCAATTACATGTGCATTGAATAAAACCCATTATTCTCTGGAGGACGATCGCTCTAATAATGACTGTTTTGGTAATGAGTTTAATGGCTGCGCCCTGCAGCTGTTTGCATTATTCTCACTTCCACAAACCACATTACGGAGCACCTTTCGGAGCAGTATTGACGTTGGGATTATAATCGCACCTCAGCATTTCAGACGCACGGCAACATGCTGACAGACGTAAACACGCACGAGAATAAGACAATAAGGCGAGTCCTGCCGGTCTGTTAACGATGCGGTTAGCGGCACGGTACCTGTCTGGCGATGGAGACCAGTTGGTCCCATCATCGGAGAATGGCAGCCTGTTATTCAAGTGCTATCTTTACGATAATGCACAGAAGTGAACAGAACATACCAAGAGAACCCATTATTGATGAGTTTCTGCATTACAGCAAATGCAAGAACAAAGCAAAACATAGATAACATAGAGACATAACAACAGATATACAATACAAAAAAAAACAAATTTAATATATATA
>JAODLI010002803.1:0-10283 GCA_027575585.1 Percopsis omiscomaycus
CAAACGGTACCTTACTGTTAATGTTTTTTTCCTCAAAGTCAGCAACATCTACAGTATTTAACTGCATTTACAAAAAATGATAAGTTACTGTCCAAAATCTCCCGTTTTTTAACAGTAATTTGTTACAGTGTATATATCTAACTAAGGCAGTTTTCCTCTGGGATGTGGCATTGGGAAACCACAGTATTGATGCCAATAAATGATTGATGATAAATTACGGTGGTGCCGTCTTAAATATGGATAATATGAGAAAAATATAATATTGCATTAGGCATAAAATCCTGATCTGAACCAGTAAATCCTATTCAGTCCCTATAATTCAGCTAAAATTACTGAAATTATACAATTAGTGTGGGAATATTACCAATGCAAAGACTCTGGTACTGCCATCACGGGGAAGCTGTATACACGTTCAGCAAATTTTGATAACTGTTTAAGAAGGTACACTGCTTCATGTTGTTACAGCGGCTCCAGATCACAAAATGTCTGTCCCAGCTTCTTTGGAAACAACTGTGTGTGTGCAAGGCAAACACTCGTCTCGGAGTATGGTTTAAGCCAAACTCCATCCAAGCTTGAGGAGAACTGTGTAAAATTGCTGCTTGCTGTAAGTGAGTAAAAATCCATAACATTTCAAAACATACAAAAATTGCTAGATTATATACTTACATTACGACTAGGCCTAACGTTTATTTAGCTAAACACTACAAACTATCTACAAAACTATTAAAAATACTAGCTGTGTCAACCTAGCAGAGAGGGAATGAAGTTTTGAATTTAGATTGATCACACCGGGGCCATCGGGAAAATTTATTTTTCCTTTTAGCATACTAAATATTTCCATAAACTCAACATTAGTAGACAGTAGAACTGTCTGATTTTTATAACTAACCCTAACTGTAGCTATAGGAAAATCATATCTGGTGAAGATTAGATTAATGTGAAAATTCTTTCACACCACAGGTGAGTAGAAAATACACATCAAACACTTTAAAGGGCCCTTTCAGCCGTTTTAAATCTGAAGTTCAGCCTGCAAACAACATAATTATGTGCAACCGTTGGTAAGTGCCTACATTCTGAAGAATCAGGACCATTTGAAATGTCTAGAACAGAATAGCAATAGCTTGAATTGCAAAACATTTTGACATTTTCCCCAGTGATCACTTAATTTCTGAATACTGAATACTGAAACGGTTGATGTCATGCATCCTACTTGTTCCACCTCTACCCTGAATGCAAAGTGGGTGCACATAAGGTGGAAGCTGTGACTAACACCCAGTTGCATTGGACAAACACCTAAGCCACAGATGACTACAGGAGTGTACAGAGCTAACCGACAAGTTCTAACATATCAGAGGAGCGAACATGCATTTGGTTCTGGCGGGGGGGAAAAAATTGAAATCAGCACGGGACACACACTCTGTGCCCCACTGATACAAAGAACAAACAAAGCAATGCAAAATTAAAGTGTCTATTTCCGACAGGGTTGACAACCACAGCAGTAATGGGTAAGTTGTCTGTGTAGCATATGCAAGTCATTTCTTCCCGTGTATTGGTACAGATACAGGAAGTGCAAAGATAATTACCTTTTCATTGTTTGTTCTTTACCCAGATAATACCTCTCATTTTATCACGGGGCAAACGTTTGTTAGCACAAGCTATGTCCAAAAAAGTCCAGGGAACAAAATGTGCACCATGCAAGTGGTGTGTGGTGAATAGAAGCATGTTGACTCTACAACCCAATGTTAGTCGGTTTTATTTCAGGCACTTTCAAATGAATTGACTTGCAACAACAACATCATTACATTACAATTTGAGAGTGTCTAGCCAGTAGTTCAAATGATCCTGCTAGTTTTGAGGTTCAAGGTCAGGTTCCGAAACCACAGAAAAACTACATCAGCTAGGATCTGAGGATGAGAATTAATCATGTAGGAACCTGAATCAAATTAGTTACAAAAATACAAATAAATAACATTTAATAATTTTAGCTAGCTGAAAGCAAATTTAAGATCTGGTTGTGTATTGTAAATTGATCCATGTGTCATATACAGTACCTTTGAAGTATTTGCCATATTTTTGGGGATGATTCAATCTGCATTGAGAATTGCAGGTGAAAAGCAAGGCTTTTAGGGAGTTAATTTCATGTGAAGCATATTGTCTGAAGAGGCTCTTAAGTTTAAGTTGACACCATCAAACACAGTTATCTGGTTAGTTACCTAGTTGGGAAAAAGATTAGCCTACCTTACTGCATATAACAGTGTAAAAACCTTCACCTTATGGCATTGCACCTCTTCAGTTCGGAGCCTGGGGCCTCATTTAAAAATGCTGCATAGAAAAGACTGCGTACACCACTTTCTGCAGAAAGTCCATGATTTATAAAAAACAAACTTGCTGTAAAGTTGACCTAACTCTAAGGAAACTCTGACCCATGCATACGTAGATTATGAGGCAGAAATGACAAACGGGAAACTGCGATGCCGATGGCAATGAACGACACAAACAATTTTAAATTAAATTGATATGGCTGGCTATCATAGGCGATTTTAGAAGAAAAAAATTAGGGGTGCTCAAGCACACCTACATTTTATCTCAGCACCCCTAAAAAGAAAGAAAAAAAGATTCGTTTTTTAAATAATTTTTCTAAAGTTTTTTACGAACTAAGAGAATTACAGGTTCAAATTATTTAAACAGGTTTAATGGTAGGTAAGTCATGATGTTACACACTCCGGTGGTAGGTGGCAGTATCCACCTTTGTTGGTAGTCCGCCACGCCAGTGAAAGGAGAATTGTATGATGCTTCTTTCATTGCTTGATGATATGGTGGACTGTCCCCATGTGCTTCAGAGACTGAAACAATGTTTTGTTTTACATTTCTCCTCATCTTCTTTGCTATAACTTTTACTTACTTTGGAAAGTTCTGGTAATTATAATCGAGTCTTTGCCTCAGGTTTCATTAACTAACTGAGGGTCCTCTCTAAAACAGGTGTATTATATTTGAAATCTGCGATTGTTCATTCTGAACCACTATTATTATACACTACAATAGACCACCCAACTAATTAGGTTGCTTCTGAAGGTAACATTGGGCGTCAGCAACAGTCTCCTAAATGTCTGTTAAACTTTCTCTTAATTTTCTGTTAAGAGAAATAATAAGTGAAGTCAACTCCAGATGCACATTCTTAACCATCCAAATCTTCTACTACCCATGTGTGCTGAATGATGAATCCCACTTGATCTACATTGGAGGCAGGTGGCTGATTGTTTATTAGCATAGGAAACTCCCCCTAAACCCTATAAGGGCAGGTGTTGATTTTTCAGAGCGTCAGTACGAAAACCCAGCAATGACTAAACATTTGTGATGCTACAAATGCCGTGTCAGCAGAGGACGCACAGAAACTGAAATTAAAAGAAAATGGTTTGACATGAAAATGGAAGCAAAAAATGTATTCTTAATTTCTGTCTTTCTCTGTTGGTTAGCACTGTATGGAAACAATATGTACTGGGACATGAAATATGATAGCTTTCAGTACTCTCGGAAGCGAACGACTCAGAAAAGACTCTGATGCCAGACCTGTCTCCTATCGCTCTCTGAAAGGATCCTGTAGATAAAATACTTGCCGATACAGATATCAACACTATTTTTGTTATACTAGTACTACTGAGATGGACATTTTAAGATTTACTTGTGAATGCCTGATTTCTGCTGGGAAAAGTATGTAGGACTACGCAAGGTTTTATAAATCTCAATATTTTTTGGCGTACACACTTTCCTCTATTCTCCGTACATACGGTTATTTGTGAGTTTTATAAAATGGAGGCCCCTGGTCTCTGCCAGGAATTGAAATCATTTCACAGGGGTGCTTCCCAGAGTTGGCTGATGAGCGCAGGTCTACCAATATTTCATTGTATCTCATACCACAGATGTTCAATTGCACTGAGATCTGGTAAAAGGGCAGATCGGGGCATTAAGCTGGATTCATTGTAATGTCCATGGAACTACTCCAGGACAGTCTTGGCCTGTTGACATGGTGGATTACCCTGTTGAAAATCCATTCACAGATGGACACACTGCTGCCATTGAGGGACGCGTCTCACTGGCAATAACCATCAGATGTCTTGTGGGATTGCTCTACTTTTTGCATAGCCACTGAAGAGCGCTGTGAAAACATGCACCATAAAAACATGCACCATGAAAACACTACTCTTCATACCTTCCTTAGGCTGTTGCACCAGAATGAACAGAACATTGCACATCACTCAAGTGCCTGCACTGGGCTACTGTATGGGCCCTAGTTTCCCAGTCAAGGCACCAGCGGAGGCGCACGATGCCAGTCCAAAGCGCAAGTCGATCTAAGGTGTGGCCAATACCTTTTTGCATATTTCGGGACGGCGAAACAGGCAAACAGGCAAAATTGCGTCGCAGTTGAAAAAGGGTTGGATTAGAATGAATAGAATGGTTGAGGCTGTCTTCAATTACATCCAATCAAATCAGCTCCTCTCCTTCCCTTTAACAGCAGCGCGCTCTCTGTCTCGGCGAACTGCCAATTTCATAATAGAAAATCTTCTCCTGGGAGGAAACTGTCAAAACTGATGCCCTTGTTCGGGAAGTCACATCACCAAGTGCGCAAATATGGCACCTCTAATAAACCACCATGATACACGTGCATATTTTGTTTTGTGATTAAAAAGGTTAAGGAAAATAGGTTAATTATTCACGAAATACATCACATAACATACATGAAAGTGGCTAGCGCAATATTTGGATTTATTTGACACCAAACTAGCACTGCGCCACCTGATTTTTACTGACACGCCCTTTACTGTGCCCCCACGCCCATTTCGCCAATGTCATGGCGCGCCGGGAAATTAACAAACTCGCCCAGGTGAGAGAAAAACCACCCTGCGCCCAACTAAATTGTTATTATGTCTGCGTTAGCACTACCGCCAGCCTTGCGCCGTCCGGAAACTAGAGCTCTATATGTTCTGAATAAATATAATATATATAATGCCAACAAAACAGATTCTGCATTTTGTCACACGGCAAGTCTTGATTCTACTTTCAAGTACAAGTTAATTTAGCGCAGTGAAGATCTGTACAGGCTTATAGCATGCCAAGTTACCACTGAAAATGTATCGTAAGTCTTTTGAAACACACTCCTTTCCTCTCTGTAACCGAAATGCACAGATCGGCTGTGTAACATTGCCCTCTATACTGGTGATTTACAGTCTTGCGTAAAGGGGGCAGGATAGTCTAGCGGTTAGGGTGGTCGGCTCCCACCTGAAAGGTTGTGGATTCAATCCCCTGGGTCTGTCTTTGAACAAGATGCCTAACCCCTACCTGCTCCTTAATACTTGTTATTGTACTCACTGTCGCTTTGGATAAAAGCATCTGCTAAAATCACCTAATTGTGACACGACCTAATTGCATCGGGCCTGCTGACACCAAATGAAGTCTGAGACGAGCAGCAAAAATGTGTCTCTCACCATGGCAGCGAGTCTTGCCTTTTATACATAGAAACAGGCTGCTCATTATGTTCTGATTTATAGTTGTTGATAAGTGTAATTTCTTTGCCATTGTTTGCACCTGCATCAGGTGAATAATGCAAAACATTTTCATTAAATATAATTGCACAGAGAGTTCTATGGCAACAGCTAACGGGTCAAATCAGCTCAAGGATTGTAGCTTTCACCTACATTCTCCTGGACATTTTTGAAAGACATATTGTGTGAGCAATGGAGAAATTAATGATTACAAATTAAGCTAATAAAATTCATTATCTCGTAACAATGTCAAGATCTGGGATATAGAATTAGAAGGTAAGCAAACAGTCCGTTATCGTAGTCAACATGCTGGATGTGGGAGAAATGGGGGTGTACCATAACCTGAGCAACTTTGACAAGGGCCAAACCGTTATGACCAGACGGCGGGGTAGGAAAATAGCTCTGAAACAGCAAGACCTGTGGGGGTCTTCCAGTCAGCAATGGAGAGAACCGATCGACAGTGGTCTGAGGAGGGACTAACCACGACCTGGCGACAGGGTGGAGGGGAGGAGGATTGTGTCACACACAGTGCATCACACCCTGCTGCGTAGCCGCAGACCGTTGTGGTCATAATGCTAACCCATTATGACCACATAGGTGTACATTATTGGTGTAAAAGCAAAAATAATGGCAGCATAAACTAGAAATCAAATTAGCCAATAAGAGTAGAGAGAGTACAGAGTCGAACGATCTGAATCTTTATTTTTTAATACTGAACAATCACATCCCAATCCATTTATTCTCTTCGGCTTCTTTGCCCCAAGGTTTCTTGTTTCGTCATGTACTAAAGTTTTGTTTCCATTTGCAACACTTCCAATTGGTGAGAGGATGTGATTGTTTTAATGTCAGGATTTTCCCCCTTATTGAAAGTGTTTGAATATAACAAGCTCCTATCTGGCAAGGTCCAACATAAAAGCAACTTTGTTACAGAGACGGAGGCACCACAGACACGCCCACAACGGTTCAGGGTCTGGGAGGGGCGTAACCTGCCGCCGCGCCTCTACAATCAGTGCGGCGCCGTTCAGGCAATCAACACACTCCCGGCCAAGAGTACAGCGCCGACGGACACCAGAGGATCGAGAGAGAGAGCGTGCATGGAGAGAGACGGCTACTCTCTACCAGAGTGAACATAGTGATAGTAGTTTGGATTGAACCTGTAGAGTGTAACTGTGGCTGTATGTGTGCATTGACACCTGGAGCAGCGGAATTGGACTGCTCTCTGGATTAGCCTGACACGGATTTCCCTGTGTGTTCACAGTGACCCTGGACTGGCGACCACCCCTTCGGACTATGGATAACAGAGGGTGACGCAACCCACTGATTTATTGAATACCATTCAATAAAAAATGTTCAACTGAGCCTTTTTCCCCTGGGTGTTCTTTGTACTTGCCACGATACTGAGTTTTAATATAGCAGGCACACTGCATTAAAAACATTATTGAAATTATTTTACTCCCAATTATCTACATCGGATCGGACTCCAGTTGTCACTCAGGCTCTAATAAATAGGCTATTTTTTCTGATCAAATTTTAATGAAGCCCTTTAGTTGTGTTAGTAAAGCATGTGGTTTTGTATTAGCTACAGAAACATGTACCATGTCAAAACACTACAAGCATCCCAAAACTAGTCTTTAACTTGATAGGTCTTAAATGCATAGCGTGTACACTTTATACATGTAAAAGGGTCGGACTTGGTATTGGCTGGTACTGACTCAGACCAGGAAGCAAAACAAGTCAGGTCAGGACATCCCTATATCACATAATAATCTGGTTTCAAGGCCTATATTATATTGTTATGATATAATGTAGGGCTATTGTCTTATTCTCAGCAGCAAGGTACCCTGTATGTAGGCTATATGCTCTAGGAGAGTACTGCAGGTATTGTGATTTACACTACAATATAGAAATCATTAATATGGGGTGCAGCTGTGACCTCCCTTTCCCAGCCATCAAATAAATGGAAGCCAGGGCTGGCAGCGAGAGTAAGGGCGAACGACCTTTTGCTGCCGCGAAATAATCTGCGAATTGTCTGGTGTTATTTCTGTGTGAGGGACGAACGTCGCACCGCGTACTCCGACTACCCTGCCAGGAGTCCTGCTGTCCTGCCGCTGCAGCCAAACGCCAGCACGCCAGCACGCTAGGCAGTGGGAACCGTTTCTCTGGCACCACCCTGTGATTGGCACTAGATGTATGAGCGGGGCCTGCAGCAGCCCTGTGTCGCTGGATATCAGTCACCGCTGATAAATAGCCTCCTCCTCTGGAAACCAACATCCACTGTGTCGCCGCTCATTGAGATGAATCAGCCGACGGACATCCACATCCACTTGGTACGGCCCAGACTCAAGCCCATCAAACCCCATCGTCAAAAAGCCACGTAATGGTTGTTTTTCTGTGTGAGGGGCCACATAGCTGTGTTCCATTGTGTTGCCTGCATGAAACGTCAACTGAATTTTGATACTGCTTCACAAGGCTTCCAGGTTCCCACACACATATACTGTACATGTTCTTCCACCACTCACACAAACTGGCTCTTTTTCCACTTGCAGCAGCATAAAGGCTGCCTGCTTGAAATCTAAATGGGTAATTATATGGCGTGCGAGGAGAAAGACAGCCACCAGGTCCTTCTGAGCAGCCAATAAGCAATGCCTCTGCTCAGTGCAGAATATTAATTGCCGTTCCACTTGGGTGTCTTGGGGTCTTTATTGCATCCCCTTGTTTTCCTAAACAGGCCAAAGTATAGGCAGCCTTCTCCCTTCCCGCATATGCCCATTGATTGTTTACTTAGCAGGTTAGCATTGAAGAGGGTTTTCATCTCAAGCATTATTAATTGAGTCCCTAAACTGACAGCGAATGCAGATTTTTCCTCTCTCTCACATTAGTTGTTGTCTCTTGTGAGTCCGTGTTGAGTGAGTGTAAGAGAGAGAAATAAACGAGTTGTCCCCCTTTCTTATCTTTGTTGGACTGAAGAAACTGCATGCATCCCTGGTACCTTGGTGCCCCCTATAGGCCATACTAGACAATTCCAATCCTGGACAATACCTGAATAGGAATGTTGTTGAGAATGATTTTGTTTATATTTCCAAGGTCAAGGTTGTCTTAAATACTTTTTCTCTAAACATTTCTGATGTGTTTAAGTATATTACATATGCACAACATCAACCAACAGGGGTGGAAAAGTGAGATAATTAGACATTTTATAAATTAATTAGCATTGTTTTTAGTTGATGTACACATTATTCAGACATTGTCTTTTTCAGGATGAAAACCCACATCTGAAGAGAGAGAAACATGTTTCACTTTAATATAGTTTGTGAAATCGTCTTCACAAATTGAATATGAAGGTAGTTGTTGAAGAAGATATGCTAAATACATGCTTGAGATAAGGGATGCACTGGTCTGATACTGATATCGGTCCGATACTGACTCAAATAACAGGATCGGGCATCAGTGACAATGGGGCCGATCAATTCAATTACGTGCATACTACTTCATGCATCAGCAGTGTGTTATAACGGTAGGGTTTCTAAAATGTATTTGGGTCCTAAAATAGAGATTGGCTGTCATCTAAATTAGTGTACAACTTGCACAGTTGGTCTAAACCACCCCATAAAACCACTCAAAATACTGCATAGTATCAATGACACATTATTTTATTATTATTTTCTCAGCAAAGGCAAGTATACTTACTATATGTACATGACAAATATTAAAGCAAAACAACGTACAGTAGGCCTACTATATGATCGATAGTAGGCCTACTGTATGTTGTTTTGCTTTAAGAAAAATATATGTCCAAACAAAGTAGAAAAAAATAAATGGCTTGGTCCACTCCACATGAATAAAAAGGTCAGTTTAAACAAAAATCACTATTACATTGACGGCAACAATGTCCTAAAACAAAAAATGTATCCGAAAAACCGCAAATCCAAAGATAATCATCAATATCAGTGCTCCATATATTGTTAATTTCCCTCATTATGTGCCACCACTGAGCAAAAGTAGCAAACAGTTAAAAGAACAACATCAAGAACATTAACCAACATGGAGAAACATGTCCGCTCTTCTCAGTGTGGGTTAAAAGGTGTACAGGGAGACAGATTTACCATTTCAGTGTGATTCAGTGTGCATGGATTACTCGACCTCCGGGCCCCATTGGTCACATATCACACATAATTCCTCACACAGCAGGTATCTGCCAGACTGGCCCTGGCTCAAACCACCTCCATATCCAGTATTAGTGTGGTGGGCAAGTCTCTTGACTGACCGCCTGGTTACAAATGATGCTCCCCTAGGCTGCTCTGTGCAGCCCAGCTGAAACACAGTGGCTACTCACCAACACACACACACACACACACACACGTAATGGAGGGCAGAGACGACGAGATGGATTCCTTCTGTCATTCTCCTCTCAAGCATGCCAGACACATGAGCCATGCTTCAGTCCGTGTCTCTAATTAGCCACTATCCAGACAGCTTTAATACTGCCCATAACGCTGCGAAGAATAGAACTAACGCTCACAGTTTAAGGGTGTCTTTGTCCTGACGTGCGAAAGAAATGGGAGCGGGAGATCTGCGTTTTGCACGGATTCGCAACTATGCAAATAGCACTGGAAGGAGACGTGCGTGCGTGCGCGTGCGTGTGTGCGTGCGCGTGCACGAGGGTCTCTCGACAATGAGAGAAATGCCAGAGAAGTGGGTCCCCGATGATTAAGAGCTGCCTCTCTCCCCAGGCGTCTGTGTCTCCAG
>JAODLI010002804.1:0-10282 GCA_027575585.1 Percopsis omiscomaycus
GAGAGAGAGAGAGAGAGATCGATCTGTGTGTGTGTCTTGGTGTGCATATCGGCGCATTTGGTTGGGGACGAATGTTAAGCAAGAGCGGCATCAACAGGCGAGAGATGTAATTGTAGAGACGGAAAATAACGTTCGTTTTAGGTGTAGGTCCTAGGCCTACATTTATTGTATGTGGATGTGAGGCTCGTATTGTGGACCAGTATATTTGTGTCGCTCTTTCTTCCATTAGCTAGCTGATCAGCTGTTTCACTACACACTTGTCAATGCCCTGTCCTTGTGTAAGAGGCAAGTTACTAGCCCCCCTTGTCACTGTGCTGGCCAGCCTGTCGGCATTGCTGCAGGCTGGAGTCAACAGCTGACTGACATTGAGTTAGTGTTGTCTAAGGCCTCTGGGGATAACACAGGGCTGCCGCAGACACAGTAAGCATCTGTCTGTTGGCTGGCTGCGGGCATTGGCTGGCTGCAGATACGTGCTCCACGCAGGCCGCTGGAAAGCATGTTGGAGTTCCAGGAGCAATCACTTAATCACCAGTTTACGGATGGATTTAACACAAGCAATGTCAGGGTAACTCAACAACAAGTACTAGTAGTACGAGAGCCCCCCCCCATTCTAATAGGCGAGTTACAGGGAAGGCAAACCAGAGTGGGTTTTTTATTAATTCTTTAAGCTGCCTTCATATGGTAAGAAATGTGTTCCTCGTTCACTGCTAGGTAGAGCACAATGCATAGCGCAGCGCAGGTATACGTCATCAAAAGGCGACGAAAAAAAACAGCGATTAAAGAGTTTGTTGTCTCACTATGCAAAAGGAGAATTCAACTTTGTCAGAGAGCTAAGCCACATCTGACTGCTGACATTTCGCCATTTCGCATTTCTTGCCTATATCCTAGTATACTTTTAACGTTGTGTGAAACGTTGTGTTAGACTTTAACACTACGTTAAAAGTGGTCGGGAAACTCTGAAACCGAGGTTAGGGTTAAAACAATCGCATGGCACATGCGAATGCAAATGAGGGTGTGTGGGCATGTACAAATAGTAAAAGTCTGTCTAAAATGACAGTTGGAAATTTGAATGATATATTGGGCCTTTAAGCCTCAAACCTCTACTATTAGTTTTCTAAAGATGAATATCAAATAATCCCCCTGTTCAGTGTACCATGGCTTCTTGGTGTCAACACAACACAGTTGATGGATGGTGCAGGGTTCAGGCAGAGGTCAGGGGTTTCACATGGCATCAACCGTCTAGCAAGAGTGTGAGGCCATTGGGAAGAATCTGACCTGTGTCCAGGCAGAGTAACAGGTGTTTTTTCCTGCTCTTATAGGCTATCCAGGAAAACAATTGTTGCTAGCCTGCACAGCTATTTAGGGAAAAGACATACAGTGTCTAAGGAACCAATAATAAACGTATCTCCTCTTCCTTGTACACATGTGCGTGCACAAGTGGGTTTTGAGCTGTGAATCTTTTTGCCACCTAAATAAAATACAACCATATACATTCTGAAACAATTAAAGATAATATAAATATATTTAGAAATTGTTTTAATTAAAATATTTTTTTTTAAATATTTCAATCTTGTAATATATATATATATTGTTATAAAAATATATTTCAATCCCCCACAAAACATTCAGCAACCTACATTGATAACTGCCTGATTGATCAAGGGTTGCACATTGATCCAGATATTGTAATTTACAGTGTCATGTGGGGTTCCTACCACTCCACAGTCTACACACCCAACCTCCACCTCCCACCTCCAGTCTCTCCATAACCTCTCCTGCCATCTTCAAATGATGAGTCTCATTCAATCAGAAACATCCTCTGTGACAAGGGCACACGTTCTCAAGGTACACAGGTACACCGTGTGTGTGTGTGTGTGTGTGTGTGTGTGTGTGCTCTAGAAGCACTGCCTCCAATTACAGACAAATCACAGTGCTGAGTCACCCACTCCCTGCTACCTCTCTGCCCTACAGCAACCAGCCACTGCTGAGCTGAGCTAATGCGTGCGCGTGCGCACACACACACACACACACACACACACAATGTTAGTCTTTCAGGAACACTAACCTTGGAAAAACACCCATAACAGGTCTAAAGTTGAAATCCAAGATCGATTGCTTATGTGTATATTTTGAGGGAAACGAAACGAGTAAGTAAGTGGTTGGAGAGACAGAAACATACACTATAGAACTGTTTGTTTCTAATCAGAGAGACACACACCATCTGCAGTTGGGGACTGAATGAACGCGGCCGAGCACATCTCTCCCTTCGTCGAGAAGATTAATGCTACTTGTTTCCCTGCATAAACGTCCTCCAACGGGCTGTGGGAAAGTTGGCAGGGCCGCTGCCCTTGGATCAGTGAACACACAGCTGAGATAGACAAGTACACAGCTGTAGGCTGCAGCACATTCTGTCTCTATGCAGCTGTATGCTCGCTCTCTCTCTCCTCCTGCAATAACTCTCTCACCATCTTTCTGTTATTTAGTGGAAGACAAAGCTGTAATCAAAACACTTTAGTGATTATTTGGGGAAATTTGTTCAAACCTGCCTCCTATTGGGTGATCATTTGGGATAATTAAAGTACAAAATATTGATTATGACAGCAAGATGCACCATGTAAACACAGGTTTGTCAGATTAACAGGTCCCGGGTTCGATGCCTGGTCAACCTGTAGGCATCCTTAAGCAAAATGTCTAACTCCTACCTATTTCTTAATACTTACGTACTTAATTGTACTCACTGTAAGTAACTTTGGATAAAAGTGTCTCCAAAATGTCTTTAAGTTACACATTCTTTGTCATATTACCTACCCCTACCTCTCACTTTCCTTTTTTTCTGTAGGCCCGTTCAGTCTGATGTAAATGGACCTGCTCTGGGCTTTTGCTAGATTGTCACATTATTTTTAATAAGTTAAAATGTAGGAAACCAAAAATGCAGTCAAGTTGCACAGACATGCCGTATATTTTAAAGTTGCATGTTCTCACCCTCATTCTTGTTACTTTCAGCATCCTTTCATTATTAAGACCTTCACCCATCTCTGCTGTGCTTCTCTGTGGGAGCCGTAAGTTTATTGACAAGAGGAGAAACTTTGCAGTCACGCTGCTGGCAGAAAGTAGGTCACATGTCCCTGTGTGCCTGAGGCAGACAGGTGACAGTGGTAATTGGCAGCAGGGGCTACCAGGCTGTTGTGGTTCTGCTTTCTGAGATACCTTCCCTCCTGCTGTCTGAATGTCTGCAGTCGCTCGTCTGCCGAGCTCAGCGGCAGAACCAAGACGACAAGGTCATGACGGGATTTCAGAAATTAAAGTTGCACTCCTTGATTTATGTCAGCAATTGCCCTCAAAAACGTTGTTCTTTTGGTTGGAATCTTCGAGTGTTTCTCCTTGCATGTGTGTTCTGAGTGGCGTGTAGTCCTTTCTACTCCTCCCCCCATGGAGCCTGTATGCTTACACCACTCTCTACCCCTCATCCCACAGCCATGTACCCTTTCCTCCCCAGATCCACAGCTGGGAAATTTGGGATTCTGGGGGTGCTAAACAGAAACACAATCAAGGATTGTACCTTTAGCACAACCTTTCATGCATTTTAATCCTAGTGGATGTATTCCTTTTACATTTGTGCAAATACATACATGCCCTGCAGCAAGATCGCTACAAGGCACAGTTTACTGTATGCTAATGGCCAGTAGAAACACAGGTAAAACAATGTCCAAACTCCCTCTGCATCAATGGTAATTGAGATTTTGTACCACAAATTATCGACTTGTTTTGGATTAGTAACCATGACGGCCACTGAATACCAGCCAGGTCATAATTACACATCTGTATTCGCTCATGAGGCATAGCCTATTATTACTGTAGCATAATGATGTAATTCTAATTGCTTGTCAGCTTTCTGCATGCATTAATTACATAATTTCACTGTGTGCATATTTCATATGATTTAAAATCCGTGCACTGTAGACCCTTTTCTTCCCCTGTAATACAGTAGATATTGAACAAGGTAGACACCTAGTGGCTGAAGCACTTTAATTTATTTTATCTCATAAACCAAGATGTCTTGAAGGATATGCTTACCTCTTTTCTCATCGCTCACATTTTGCTAATACAAACAAAATAATTTCTTTTCTTTTCCTGCAAGTCATATAAAAATAGCCATTTAAAATTAATGTCAGTGCTTTTTGCTGTCAGTTTTTATGCTTATTCACGCGCACACTCAAATAGTGAAAGTTCAAATAAAATAAAAAGTTTTCCCCAAGGGCTGACAGGTCTTGTACAGTAAGGTCTGTATGCGAGCCCCCCAGCTGTTGCAGTGACAGGGGAATCATTAGGTATTTGTGAACCCTCTTGACTGTTGGGGAAGATTTACTGTATGGGACCCTGTGTCCTGCACCTGCTCTTCAGCTGCCCCCCTAAATCTCCCCCAGCCAGTGGCTCCACGTCCCACGCACGTTCCAACACCACTGTTGTCGCAGCGAATCTAGAGGCAGCTTCTCAACTATCCGTCGCTCGCCTTTCTCTCGCTGCTTGTTATAGAGACAACTGAAATAGTGGGTTTGCTAACTCACGACCCAACAGAGCAGGTGCTGGCACCGAGCAGCTGTTCCCGTAGAATAACAAGAGCTAAAGGGATCCCTGGAAAACTCAATGGCAGGCTCATCAATACACTCAAACACAGGCAACTTTCAAAGTGTATGTGTATAAGCAGCAGTCGTTTGTTGCAAGTCATTCTGATGTCTCTCTTCAACATATAGTGACCATTGTGTAGGCCTATTTTCTTTTATCCAATGAGTTATTTGTCATCTGATTAAATGTTTTTAGGGATTTAAAGTCCACTAGGGTAAAACATACTAGTGTGCCCCAGGCATCTATTGCAAAAGGCAGTCCAGATACACCGCATACAGATTACACAGGGCATTAGGGAAGATGCTTTGAGCACATTGGTGTATAGGTATGCTCTTGATCAAGGAATGGGGCATTCAATTAAAATGATGTATTTTCACCTACGGTAAATATACAGTATGCCTCTCTCCCACTCATAACATTAAGCATATGTGTCTCATCAAGCCCATGTTTGTTTGTATTTCTTTGTAATAAGATAGAGAACCCCTCTACGAGACCCGTGAAAAACTGAAGCCATTGTGTTGAAGCTGGCCGGGAGAGAAACATGGCTCCCAAGCAGTCTGGCTGTATGCAGACATTGCTGTGTTGGTGTCCAGTGTTTTTGTTTTTCCAACATAGAGATGAAAAACGTCTGTATGGGAGGCATGGGTCGAATGTTTGAGATCAGCGGATTTAAGAAATGTAGGTACAAATCAAACATGTAGGAAAATAATTTCTCCAGCGACTGCTTTCATTTACAGTTGCAGTAGTTTTTATTACCACAATTTCCGGTACAAACACACAATATATATTTTATATAGTGTAAATGTAAACAGTATATACACACACCTACAGTAAATGTATACAGTACCGTATCACAGTATTTAGACTAATTGTAATCTGTATTTATCATTATTAAAATAGATACATTTTTTATGTTATTATCTTGGCCAGACTACATTTCATCATTTATGACCCTCGTCTTTTTGGGGCTTATATGCCCCTTCCAGCCACTGAAGCAGCAGAGTCTATGAAGAGTCTGTGAAGGTTCCTCAGGCCTGGTAAAACGGCACCACTCTCCTAATGGTCTGCCTGCATATGGGGCAGGAGGGTTGGGGAAGGGCCTGGTAGCAGCTGAAGCAGCAGCACATGTGCCCGCAGTCCAGCAGGACGCAGCTGCGTGGCTGTCTGAGGCATATCACACAGGCGATCTCTATGGGGACCTCGTCTTGGACTCCGCTCCCGAGTGTCTCAAGCTCCCTCCTCAGCCGCTCCTGTTCCCAGCGCGACCTCAGCCTGCCGTAGTAGCGCTTGCCCGCCCAGAGGAGCACGGCGACCCCGGCCAGGGCAAAGACGGACGCCAGCACCCACCACACGGTGGCCTCCGTCTCCTGCTCCTTGCGAAGGGTCTCAAAGTCTAGCGTTGTCAGGAAGTACTCGGAGCCGTCGGTGGGAGGGCGGAGCTTCATAACCCGATCCGTGTCCAGGATTAACTCGCCTACACCTGTCAGGGTGGCACCCACCTGGAGAGACAGGGGAGGATAACAGTGAGGTTAGACAGTGTCTATCAGCGTACCTGGGGGGTTAGCAGACGTACAACCCCCTTTTGTTACACATATAAAGAAAAGAAAAAATCAAATATTACTCGTCATCGGCTAGCGGAACGCACCGCAGTAGATTACGCCCTTAGATGCAAGGCCGGACTGGGCGTCAGGACGACCAAGACTTTTCCCGCTGGCCTGACTGCCAGTTTGGCCTGACTGACTGCTGCCTTGGTTAGCCCAAAGAGGGAAAACCCTGATTTCAACATGAACTACTTCCTTTTTATGATTGCTGGGCATGAGCAGTCAGAAATGACGTTATTACGGCCATTGCTCTTCACTGCCACACAGCCATTTTACATTTTGAAGCTCCAAACCAGTCTGCAGCACTGCACCGGCGCACCTTGTTGCGTGAGCTGTGAAAAAGCCGCTGTTTTTGAAAGAAATTTCAAGCACTACTTAATAAAGAGACATATAAACGTGTCCTTTACTGCTCTAAAACAGAATATTACAGATATGTTGAGTTCTGCTGTAACTGAAAGCAAGAGAACAGGTAGGCTGAGTCAGGAATAAATACAGTCAACATGCTAGCATAAGCAGTGTTGTTATCATGCCTGCAGAACAGTTAGCACTCAGGCAGCACTGCTTACAAGCAATGGGTCTTAATGTATCGTAATAAAAATGTCACAAGAAGTTGTTAAAAATCTCCACTATATGTTTCTATACTATACGTTTAGTACCACATAATATACAGAACGCATGTCATAAAAAACATGGGTACTAAACTAGCATATGCAACACATATAGAATAATGTATGAATTGGGTATGGAATAGGTCATAATCACGTAAGAAAATATACACAAACAGTATAAAACTTACATATTGTATAGTTTACAATTGAATGATTTGTATTACCTTCTATATATTAATTTCAATATGATTTGTAGAGATCTGATTTCATCTGGGATTTGCGCCACTGACCTTGAGCATTTCCTCTGTCTCTAGCTGCCCTTTGGGCTTCTCCCCGCTCAGGTACTGGTTGAGGATGTCGGTGAAGTCATATCTGGCCTGCTGGAACTTCTCGTGGGTCGTCTCCATCTTTAAGCCGGAGGCTTCCAGAGGACACAGCACCCGGACCGTGGTCTCGTCCGACCCCACCAAGTTGAAAGGTACGGCGTTGACCCTCTTGTGTAGCACCCGCTCACTGTCCATCCTGTTGTATGAGGCAAGGCCATGTTAGTGTAATCAAGGCAATAGCACGGGGCAATTGGTCTAAATAGTAATGCAATTGCAATGGTAACTGCTGCTCCATTTTACTTAACTTATTAAATAATAATAAAAATAAGAATGATTATTATTGCTGTTATTATTATTGTAATATATAATTAACCCATAACTCACTACAAGGGGAGTACTACCCACAAGATGGGCAGTTGTGGGAGCCAACTGTAAAGCTTTCTTAAAATGCCATATCTGATAACGCTGATAAAAGTCACTGCGTTACCAAGCGCGTGCAAGGCCATTCCACACGAGTCTGTGTTCTCTCAGCATAAGTTTCTGTACCACTCCAACACTTGTGTCTTTAAATTGACTCTTCAAGGGCTCACCAACTGGTTGCACTGCTCCTGTACATTTACACACACACACACACACACACACACACACACACACACACACACACACACACACACACACACACAGAGACAAAGAGAGAGAGAGATGAATAATTAGAAGATGAAAGCTCACATGGATCATATATAAGATATAAAGTGGTTACCTTCAATAATAACGTACTGCAGACATTCACCTGGAGTAACATTCAGTATATCTATTAGTTTCTGGTCTAAGGTCAACTGTGGAGCATCCTAAAGACACAAGAAACCGATTTTATAATTACCCTATTAGACAAAGTAATTCGCTTGACAGAAAGTTATGACCGACAACTTGCTTTGAGTTTGTCAACCGTTTTCCTCTTCTTTCTGTAGACATAGTAGAAGATGCCGGAGATGGCAAGGCCGGTGCCAAGACAAAACGCCTCAGCAGTCCTAAAAGGAAATTCCTCCATTCCATCGGCAACCTTCTCTGCTCATGAAAAGATCTTCACAGCCGAATATATTTTTCATATGAAGAACATTCTCTAGGCTATTACAGGACGGGTGTGACATCCATCAAGAATTGATGGATCACCGTTTCAAAAACAATACTGTACTTGACATTGTAACCAAGCTTCAAATTACCAAAACAACACTCGACACTCATGTAACACTTACGTTAACTAACACTGAGTACTACTAAATATGTGTTTTGGGGATTAACATATATTTCAAGTTGTAGTTTTATAAAAAGTTAGTTCTTGATGAAAATGTTGACAGTTGCAAAGCGGTAACGTAACGTTCTTTTTTTTTCAAATGATCTATTCTATGCCATCACCTCATATGTGTAAATACAAACTTAAGTTATCATATTGCAATTGTTCTAAAACCATTATTATATATAGCTATATTAAACTATCTTGTTTACCTGTGTTTCGCTTTCAAGTCATTGGCTTGTCGTTTCCGGAAATGTGGGGGTCAATGTTTTGTTCACGTGACATGAGTATTTGAAGCTTGTAAGCGTACTCTTTTCCTGGATCATGTGACAGGACACGTCGCCGTCAGACTGTGCGTCAGACGCATCTGACACGTGTGTTGTCTCTTCACGTAGATCGGCAGACATGGCAGGAGGAGTTTTAAGGAAAAAGTCTCCTGGACCTCCGTCCCGAGTGTTGGGGAAACTTCACACATTATGGCAGCAGAAACATTTAATCTTATTCAATGTGGAATATACGCTAATTGTTACATCGCTGCTTTGGTTGCTGGAAATTGGGATCAATATATGGGTCATACAAAAAGTAGCATGTAAGTAAGTGACTGCATGGGGCTAGTTAGCATGCTAGGCATTTGCCTCTCATGTGAGCGTATCTTGTCGCTCAGCAATTGGCGTTAGCAGACACTCTCGAGCCAATTCATATATCAATATACATTTACTGCCCTTGCGTGTACAGCATGACCATGTTCATTCCTATCCTAACCCTATTAATTGTGTAGATTACTCATATAAACACAATAATACCGTTTCTTTTGTTTTGACAATTACTCTCCTTAACTTGGACAAGCCATTTGTTAGTTTGCAGCACCTATAAATGATCCGAAACTATGTTTATCTATCTGAGATGAAATACCACGGAGTCTAAGAAAGTTAATCAAGCGTTGTTATCTTTTTAATTGCTGACGAATGGGTGAGCCTGCATGAGTGATCATTTACCTTTTTATAACACAGATACAGAGATAGACTGGAAGGCCTACATGGATGAAGTGGAGGGAGTAATAAATGGTACCCATGACTATACCCAGCTCAAAGGCGACACAGGCCCCTTGGTGTGAGTTTCTTATGGTTCCAGTGAGGTATTTGCATCAACATGTGTATGCTGAGTGTACAGTATGACCTAACGAGCTTCTTGTGCTTTCAGGTACCCAGCTGGCTTTGTCTACATCTTTACGGCAATGTACTACATTACTAGCCGCGGGGTAAACATCCGCTTGGCTCAGTATCTTTTTGCTGTCTTGTACCTCATCACTCTTCTGCTCGTCTTCAGGATATACCACCGTACGAAGAAGGTGCGACAGTTGTTTTGTGAAAAATTACCCTTTTGTGCCGTGCAGCATCGCAGTGTTATTGTGGTTATGCAGCATTTACATTTTTTATGTCCACAATGTACTGCCTTCTTTTTAGGTTCCTCCTTTTGTTTTCTTCTTTGTGTGCTGTGCGTCCTACCGGATCCACTCCATCTTTGTTCTGCGCCTCTTCAACGACCCAGTGGCCATGATGCTGCTATTCGGGGCTGTCAATCTCTTCCTTGATGGACGGTGGACCCTAGGCTGTGGCCTTTATAGGCAAGTGTGAACCCCCTACTGGCATATTTCATATCGCAGGCGAAATCGGCGGAAATAAACCAAACAATTCACTATGATAACTCATGGAACTTCCATCGTCTGACAGTCAACAAGACAAGGGGTTTTCACACAAGTGGTGGAGGGATGGGGTTGGTCATAATAATAATAATAATAATAATAATAATAATAATAATAATAATAATAATAAT
>JAODLI010002805.1:0-10281 GCA_027575585.1 Percopsis omiscomaycus
TAACACACAAGCATGCATACATATGTGGCGTCTAAAAAATCTGATGGATGGACACGTGTTTACCATCTTTCTTCTCTCGCTCCTCATTGAGGCGTTTCTGAGCCAGCTGTTCGTACTCATCCTTGTCCCACTTTCGACGGAAGTCGTTTTTACTGGACTGCAGGGAGAAGACATGTCCCACATTGTTATTCCATAACAACAACAACAACCAAATGGAGGATAACATTAATAGAACTTTCCAAAAACTACAGCTTGTTACATAAACGTAAGCTTGATATGGTGTATAAATACACCATACATCATAGAAGAATTTTTTTTAATTTTTGTATTGATGTCTTATGTGTGTTTTATGAGTAAAATGAAGTTGCTGGATTTTTACAGGTTTTACAAGGTTTGTGTAATTTGTTTGATTATTTTATAAGCAGAAATCTTGTGTCGAAATGTCCTTGTGTCCTTGATTTTTAAAGTAGCATCCATTGTTTTCAATGTAAATAACATTAAATTGATCAGATATACAGTCTAGACATTGTTTTTTTTACAAAAGACTATTATAGCTGGAAGAAAAAAAATTATGGAATATCTACATTGTTGTACAAAGGCCCATTTTCAACAACCATCACTCCTGTGTTCCAAGGCACATTGTGTTAGCTAATCCTAAATTATCTTGTTAAAAGACTAATTCAACATCAGAAAACCCTCAGACGCCCTTACAGTTCAAAATCCATATCTGAAACTGGCAGTGGCAAATAAAATGAAAAAAAATGGGCAAAAGAACACACACATTGGATGAAGGACGACTGGAAAAAATGTTATGGACAACCAATCTAAGTTTGAGGTGTTTGGATCACAGAGAAAAACAATTGTGAGGTGCAGGTCAAATGAAAGGGTGAAGTGCTTGATGGCATCCATCAAGCATGGTGGAGGAAATGTGATGGTCTGGGGATGCTTTGGTGCTAGTAAAGTGGGAGATTTGTACAAAGTAAAAGGCATATTGAACAAAGAAGGCATTTTTCAACACAATACCCTGTGGATGGCGTTTGATTGGAACCAATCAATGACCTAAAAAGCACTGCTCCAAATTATGCAAGAACTACTTAGGGAAGAAGAAGTCAGCTGGTATTCGGTCTGTATGGATTGGCCAGTGCAGTCCCAGATCTCAACCCTATCGAGCTGTTGTGGGAGCAGCTTGACCATATGGTATGAAAAAGGTGCCCATCAAGCCAATCCAACTCATGGGGAAGTATTTCAGGAAGCTTGGGGTGAAGATTACCTCAACAAATTGACAGCTAGAATGCCAAAGGTCTGTATAGCTGTAATTGCTGCAAATGGAGGAGTCAGTTGGCCACTGACTACGGTACGTGCACTAGGATTTAATGCTGGGATGGGCAGTATAAATATGTTAATATATGGATTCCGCTGGATTTTGTCCTATATACCGTATGGGAGCATTTCAGCTCCACACATTTTGGAGTAAGTTATTGTTTTACTGACATTATCCAAAACAAGAAGAACTCTTTAGCGTTTCGAAGCGCATTTATACCAATTGTGTCGATTCGGTGGTTAAAAAATGATTCGAGCTTGCCCTCCCCAGTCTAAACCTGCTATACCGGAATACATACATCGACTCTTTCATTTACAAATAAATAATAAGAAATTACACAGACACAATAATAAAAAGAACACTTACCCCACTGCTGGACGCCATCTTGTTTACCAAGGGATAAAAAACGACTGTCGCAAAGCTGCCTTGCCTTGTTAATAAAACACCGCCACTTGCGGTCTTGGGGTCGTATTACAGAAAAATATCCCAACTGCTTGTCGCATCTTAAATTAAATTTCAAAGATAGGATTTTTCCTATCTTTATATTACATAAGCAATTCCTAAGCTCATGGCTGTGTCCTATCCTATCTCAGACCTCATCTTATCTTATTTTTTTAGGTCTAAATTACCTTAAAAAAATAAGACGATTTTATCCAAAGCGATTTACAATTACATGGAGCAGATAAGGGTTAGGCATCTTGCTCAAGGATGCTTACAGGTAGGCTCGAACCCACGACCTTTCGGCTGGGAGTCTAAGACCTAGACCACTAGACTATCCTGTAAGACTAGACTATTCTTATCTTATCTAGGTATATATACCAATAGACATGGCGGTTATTAGGCATGGCAACATTATCCTCTCTGAAAGGTAATCTCAAGCAGTAATGTCCACTGTTGAGTTCAGCTGAACTTTTCAGGATTGCCATAAAGTTGAGATCTTCCCTGGACATTTCTGGCTGGTCAACTGCTGATTTCTCATTGAAGTCGTGGTTATATTGCTTCACCAGTAGTTCCTCTATGTGAGCAATGGTTATTCTGTTGGCTGTAATAGTGAGGCAGCTGCTCTCAGTCTCAGTGCCTCCTCTCAGGGGTCCATTGATAACCCAGCCGAGTAAGGTTCTGAAAGCATAAGGTCCTTCGCCATTGCTGTGTACTACTTGCCATGGTTCCATTACCTTTGGAACATTGGTCCCAATTAACAGCTCTACATCAGCATCAATTACAGGAATTTCCACAGAGCTTAAGTGTGGCCAAGCACTTAACTCTTCCTGTCGTGGAATGTTGACACGAGTCACAGGCATCTTACACTGGGTGTACATTTCAGGCAATTCAAAGTAGGTGTTACCATTAAGTGCAGCTATCTCCAGTCCTGAGATAACATGACTGTCGACAAACTTTTCTTGTTTCATAGTCCTTAACAGGATTTTGGCACTCCTTCCTCTGACCTTTAGCTCCATCATGAGTTGCTCGGAGCAGAAAGTAGCTGTGCTGCCAGGATCTATAAATGCATATGTGGTTAGTATTTTGCTGCTTTTCTTAAACCTTAATCTGTACAGGCACAATTGCCAGATTGCCTATATGTTTTGGGAGAAACTGCATTACTGTTTCCTTATATTTTCTGCTGTGTGTCCTCTGAATTGTTTTTCTTCTCTTTTGAATGGATGTGAAGGATGGTAGGACGTTTCAGATTACACAATTTGCAAGACAGACGCCTATGACAGTCCTTGCTCATGTGTCCAACAGATAAACACCCAAAACAAACACCTTTCTCCTTCAAGAAGTTAATCTTTTCACTGTGTAACTTCTTCTCCAATTTGTGACCCTCTTCACACAGCAGACAGGATACCCTTGTTGGTTTATCAGGTAAGTTTCTCTCATTTACATTTGAGTGACAGGCTGAGAATTGACAGCTGCCACAGAAGTTGCGAAACTGCTTCCTTTTCCTTTAAAGCGGACTTGTGAGACTTTGTTTCCTTATTTATATTTAGGTGTTGAGGTAAATGTGTCCTGAATGCTTCCAAAGAGTGGATTGGAAGCAATAGACACTTGTCTTTCTATTGTATTGTATTTGACAATATCACTGAAACCTGCTTGGCGACTGTGCTTCTCCTGCAACTTAAAAGCAGTGTTTCTCCATTTTTCCCTCAATTTATATGGTAGCATCAAGACAATAGCGTGCATGTTGAATGGCATATTCATCTCTGACATGTAACTGATGTCATCCATAGCATTACAGCAGACACATAAAAACAAAGCAAAAGCTTGCAAAGCTTCCATGTCTTCTGATTTTACTGATGGCCATCCGAGAGCTTTCTCCATGTATGCAGTGGTTATTTTTTGCTCATTTCCAAAGCGTTCGTGTAAGAGGGTCCTTCCTCTTTGATATCCTCTGTCTGGTGGCATGTGTTGACAGCTCTTAACCAGCTCCCTAGGTTGTCCTTTGGTATACTGCTCCAAAAAGTATAAACAGTCTATGCTGCCAACAGCCTTTCCTTCCACTCTGCTGTACTCAAGAGGATCTCCATCAAAGGTTCGTATATCCCTTGGAGGTAATGATAATGAAGAATGTTGTTGCCCTAATAGAGCTGTTATTTCATTTTGTTGTTGCATGATGGAAAGAAGATTGCCTTGGTCCACATTAGTTTGCATCAGGTCAACACGTTGAATAGGTTCCTTTTGTGTGATGTGTTGCATGATATGTTTCCTGAAACCTTTGAGGCGTGCTTGGTTAGGGATTCAGAGCATAAGCTTTTGGTCCAACATGCTTTGAAAATCTTTCCTTGTGTCGTGCTCTCATTGATATGGCAGTTTTGTCGCCTCCTGTTGGTGATTGATTGAACTGATTGTTTGAATCTGTAGGCTGTGCCTCCATTGGCATTGCAATGTCGCTGCCTCCTGTTGGTGGATTATTGAATTAATGCTTTGAACTTTGTGGAACAAATTCCATAGAAGAGAGTCTGAGTGAAGATTTGTGCTTAGAACTTCACAGATAAGAATTCATTCCATATGAATGAGCTCTGGATCTCTGCACATCAGAACCTCTGTACACAGTAACCTTTGCAGTTTGAACAGCAATTTGACTTTGAAATTCCAGCAATTCCTTTTTCTGTCGGATTTGCTCCTCCTGGCAGCTGCCTTAGCAAGGAGAGCAGCCCTTTCCTCCTCTGCTTTTAGGCATGCAGAGCTAATTGAAGACCTGTGACTAACTGCCAGTTGATGAGCCTGTTTTACCCAATAGTATGAACCTGCAGGGTCGGAGGCTGCACTCTCAGGCCCCTTAGGTTTTTGCAACAGCGCCACCTCATGGTCGGAGGCTGCATTGTCAGGACCGCATTCTCAGGACCCTCGTTTTTTGCAACAGCGCCGCCTCATGGTCGGAGGCTGCATTGTCAGGACCGTGGTTTTAAAGGTTTATGCCATAATACTTTGTCTAACTACTTTGTTTTAAAGGTTTATTCCACACAAATAATACTTTGTCTAAATACTTGGTATTAAAAGGTTTATTACACACACACACATAGAGAGAACAATAATAATGACTCCAGACCCCTCCCTCTCTCTCTCTCTCTCTCTCTCACTCACTCACTCACACACTCACACTCACATGGGCTCAAACCCACGACCTTCTGCCTGGGAGTCCAACACATAGACTCTCCTGCTCCTTATGGGAGCTTACCTCCCACTGGCTCCTACATACCTCGAACCCTGGTATCAAATTTTCAATCTACTGAAGGAGCCCCAAGTTACAATTATAATTACGTCGTTTAGGGCGGGATCAATCGACGTGGCCACACCCCCTCACCTGTGCTCAATTTAAATGTGGATCACCTTGCGCGACGGTCAGCGCTTGGCGGAGACATGGAAACCGGAGCTCACAGCCCGTTGAGGAATTCAAGGTCTGTATGTTAGCCGCATTCCGCTCGGATTTATGCTCAGCTAAATACCCTTTCTCACTTTAGTAGCTGCTTAATCTGCCAAATTAACAAACGTAAATATTAGTGTAACCATGTATGGAACCTGTGTGTAATACACCAATGAGGTTAGAAAGTTAGTAATTAATTTCTTCGAAGTTCCAGTTGAGTTAGACAGTTGATGTTGCACCTGAGTCAAGCTGTATGTTATGACTCCACCTGCAGTTTAGCTAATGAAATTTGGGTTGTAGGCTAGACTAGGTGTAGCCTACTTTAAAATGATTCATTGTTTAATACACATTTTATAGTTTATTATTAAATTGCTCTAACTGTTTTGACATTAACTTCAAAGTCCAAAGCGCAGAGCCAAAAGTCTGGCTCTGTGCTAAACGGATAAAGTATGTATTCTTCCAAAATAGGTTGATTTTATGTATAGGCCTACTATACTAATCTCTGAATGCGTCTACAGCTTCTGTTTTGGCTCCAGTTCTTGTGTGTGTGCTAAAGGCTGGTCCACAGCTGTGTGGAACACTGTCCCAGACCTGGGTCTCTCTGGGGATGCTCCCAATTGCTACAGCCCAGAACCGTGGCTCTTACCTGGGTGCAGCTCTGTCTATGACAGCCTAGTCAGGTAGGCCTCTCTGAAGCATAAGAGCAAAGCAGGTTGTGTGTAATCTCAGTGAGTATAGCAGCATTATACTTGACTGTCTAACTCGGTAGACTAATTAATAACTTTGTCTGCTTGTAGTAATGCCACATCAACACCTGTGGCCCCCAGCAGAGGGAGTGGTGGAGTGAGGAGCCCAAACAACAAACCTCGCAGGTATTTTAGTCTCTAAACCTCAAAGGGCCTTATGTAGGAGCCAGTGGTATGTTCAGAAGTGTGTATATAGTGTAAGTGTAAGTGTATATAGCCTGCCATTCTCCCAAGCTCCAAAACCTCTGAATGAATTTTAGTTTGAATAATCCATAATCATGTAGACATCCAATTTAACTGGTATTTGATTATTTTACTTTATTCTAAATGTAGGATTGATTATAATGTAGTTAAGTGACCCTCTGTTGCAATGTGAGGTGCACGCTGTATCCTGGTTATGAGTCTTATCCTGTTTATGTATGCACCAACACTTGAAGGACACTCCAGAAACCTGATCATAAATCATAACTGGTGGTGGGCATGCAAGCCTAAACTGACTAAACTCTGTGAAATGTAATCAAATAGGCTTGGTAATAACGAACAGAAATAATAATTTAACTTCTGGTGTGGTCTTGAAGTCTTAAGGTTTGGTCTGTTTGTCTCAGGTCATCCATCCTGGAGCGTTGTATCCTCAAGGTGTCTACCAGCAGCGTGGCTGTTGGGACAGAAGACCTGGACATCAGACGGTCTGTAGTTGGGGGAGGAACGCTTGTGGTTCAGGACAGATTAGAAGCCTAACCACTGTCTAATGTTGTTTTTCCTATGATGTACATTAAGATTTTCTGTGCAGTTTAATTTAGGTTGATCTCTGAGCTCCAGAAGCAAGCAAACTAAACATCAATATGAAGAATTGAAAAATAAATCTGCCCTGGATTGTCTAAGACCCAGTAGTCTCATAACTTTGGTTTAGATTAAATGCCTCCTTCCAGACCCCAGTTAGGTCGCTGGTACCCTCGCTCACTGGACCCAGCCAACACTGAGACCAATGCCGCAGTTCTGAAGAGAAGACAGAAGCAGATCCAGTATGGGAAGAACACCAGTGGCTACCAGAACTACCTTCAGCAGGTTCCCAAGTAAAGGCTGCTGCCCACTTGCTGTGGAGCAGACCCGCATTCAATCTGCTCCAATGTTGGTCAATAAGAGTTGGACTCTTATTGACCAACTGTACTCCTGGCGGGGTGGGGGGAAAAAAGCATCCACTCCACAAGGCAGCATCTGCCTTGCAGAGCAGGCGCTGTTCTGCCTGGAGTCTTTTTTCTGTTTGCTTTATGAGCATTTTTGCTGACAGTGCAATGGAAATGCATTGTAGAAGCACAAATGCACTAATCATGTGTGCTTGGTTTTTAATACAGATAAATTGGAAACTACATAAACTGTAGGCAACTAGGGAATGGCTATACAAAAACTCCTGTCCTTAAAATAAACCTCAATCATTCAGTAGCCTCTATCAATGTGGGATCTGCCCTGTCTTTCACTACAGAGGGCTTTTTTGTTGAGTCTGGGCAAGTGTGCAACTGGCGTAAGACTACTTTACTTAAAACAAATTCTTACTTCTAAAAAAAAAAAAGGGGGCCCCTTTATCTCTAAGGGGAAATTTCAGGGTGTGTTCCGTTCGCTTGAACTAAACAAATTTCCTGAAAATGGTTTTTGTGGCTGTGACACGCTGAAAACGGGTTTTGGTCACCAAGGGTGTTCTCCAAACAAACTCCATTCAGTTGATTGAATGTAAAAAAAGAATGCTTACTAAACACCAGTGTCAGTCTACCTCCTGGCTCTCTTCCTCCAGGCATCTGAGGGACCCTAAGCTCCACCCCTCCACCCCCAACAAGTACAGGAAGTACAGCCGCCGTTCGTGGGACATGCAGGTACGACTGTGGAGGCGTGCTCTTCACATCTGGGACCCACCAACTGAGACGCCAGCAGGGGGCAGCGACACGCAGGACCCTGTGGACCACCTGTAGGTTGGACCGTACTTCCCCAGTAGAAGTATGAACCACATGCAGCTCTGGAGATGGATATAGAGAGATAGATGTATGAATGAAGCCACATTCCCTGGTGTCCATTAACATTACTGCATCTTAAGCAAAGTGTGTATAGACACTGGATCACATGCAGCAAAATTAGGAGAAAACTGCACTTTTGCTGTATGTGATGCAGTGTCTATACATACTTTGCTTAAGATACAGTCATTTACATTTTCAGCATTTAGCAGACGCTTTTATCCAAAGCAACTTACAATTAACCGCATCATGTGACATTGGTCCTAGGCCGTTGGGTGGTACAATGCACGGTCATCTAAGTTGGTTCACAAGATAATATTTAGATAACATGATATGTGCACCCCAAACATAAGCTAATTTTACAACCCAGCTTTTTTACCATGGTAGAATGAGTCATAATATTCACCCGGATTCTGGGTGGATTTTAAACAGTTTGCCATCACAACTAACCAGTGACCGAAATGTTTTGACAGTAATGTTAATAGCCACCAGGGAATGTGGCTTCAAAACCTTGTAAATGGCTTTTCAAATGAAAAGTCTTCATTCTGTATCGGCTAGCTTCATATTGTATGCATTTATTTATTATACTATTGTAGCTTTAAATGTTAGAAAAGCAGCTATTGTGTTTTCAGAGAAAAGGTCAGTCTCAAGCGACGAGTGTCTGTGCCCTGGGGCTGTAGACCTTATGTTCTGTATTTGTCTGCATTGGAGATGCGGGGTGGGAGCAGTCGCTCAAGTAGTACTGTAGGGTGAACAATCTTCATGTGGCTAGCTAGCTGCCGGTAGCTAATGTGTTTAAAAAATAAAATTGTAAAAATAGGTTGTTAGCAAGTGACCAGATTGACATGGAAATGGCTCTCGAGCGCATAATCTATTTACAATACACTCCAAAGGACAATGTTCGTTAGTCATATGTGCTGCTCATTTCACCAAGGAGAGCTGTCTTGACAATCGGGTAGCTTGTACGGTAGCCAATATGTATAGCCTATATAATAAATATTACATGGCCCCTTTCTCTTCTTACAAGCAGGGCTTCTTAGCCCGGGACAGATACATTTTCGTTGTTAGCAACAACAAAATGACGACGTCCTGCTAAACATTTTGAAAACCTTGTCTATTTTGCACTGTCCTCAATCTAGAGGCGAGCACAACGCAGGCCACGTCCTGTCTGAAAAGGTCTAAACTCTTCATGGAGGCACTTTTATTGCCAACTTCCTGGCTTCAATAGGTCTCTTTAGAAATGGTTATCAGTTACTACGTTCATCATTTATATACATTCTATGGTTGTATCATCAGGCAGAGCCAGCTGGCAAAGATGACCTCTGACCTGTGTGAGGTTAGAGGAGATGTGGACATGCAGAGAGAGAACCAAACTCCTGAGGCATGGAAGACCTCCTCTGTCTCTCCCCTGTCGTCTGGAGGAGTGTGGGAATCCTGCACCTCCCTGGTGAGGAGGTGCTCTCTAAATGTGAAAGACTGATCTGTTTGTTTGGGTTCAGATCTCTCTTATAGTCATAAGATTGAGCCTTGTGAATGAACAAGAATCCCTCAAGATCGATCAACTACTGCACTTCCTGTCTATTATGAGTCTTAAAGGTACGCTCCTCGATTAGCATCTGAAATTGCCCTTTTGGTTGACACGGTGTTACAAAAATGTTTGTCTGAAACTCAGTGTATGCCCCCCGCCCCCCCCCAACAGAGCTCCTAGGCACTCACTATTCCCTACAGCTGGGGTATACATTTATCTCCTATGGGGACTATAACACAATCGAGGAGTGTACCATTTTATTTTATTTAATTTTTTTAAGAGCAGTTGTGCAACATCAACACTACTATTGTGTTTGTGGGGTTCCTCCCAGGTGCCTGAAAGGAGCGCTGCTCCTCCTCGCTCCCCGCCTGGCCTCAGCTACTCCTTTAAAAGTCAACTGACCACCAACGAGAACATGATTGGCTGGCTACGCTTCCTGCTTGAGACAGACCATACCCAGGGACAGTCATGTCACCAAAGTACATGTAGGTACTCCAATCAGAATAATTCAGCAGGCAACAAAGGCAATACAGTAGAGGATAATTGCATGTTCTGAATCTGACCAGCAGTTCATCCCATCTCCTGTAGGCTATGCACCTGATGACCAGCAGGTTCCTGTGATGACTGACCAGCTGTCCTGGAATCCATATTGATTGTTTGGTTGCCTGGTTATGCGGGCTGTGTGGCCATTGGGTGGTCTGTGTTTGTGTGTGTTTTTTTTTTTTTTTTTTTTTTTTAATAGGAGGATCTGATTTTGTTAAAGCATCAGGCTGGATTCGGGTTTTGTTTATGACGCTATTTAAACTTGGAAGGTTCTGAGCAGA
>JAODLI010002806.1:0-10280 GCA_027575585.1 Percopsis omiscomaycus
GCCGTGAGTGACTGGGTGTTTGCAATTCGCAACAACCACCACTAGATGTCACTAAAAACTACACACTGGCCCTTTAAAGGCAAACAAATTATAGGAATTGGTGCTGGGAAAACTGTAAAATACATTTGGCCCCACGAGACTAGGAAAGAGATTGAGAGAACTGTTTATTTCTTAGGTGTGTCAAGTTGGATGGATTGATGAAAACAAAGGAAAAATGGTGGAGAAATTAGGAAATATGGTGTCAAGCCAGACACGCCAAACTGAAAAGAGAACGGGTTGGATTGCTACAGTATAGAGAGAGTGAGACAGATAATATGTCAACGAGATAGAGCTAGAATAGAGAAACAGTGCACCAGAAAAACAAAAATAAAGCACGGGCTAGCAGATATAGCTCCTTGCCAAGTTGGCAGTGCCCAAATGTCTTTCATTTGGAGGTGATGATTCGTCTGCTGTGCCACCGAGCTACAGCCGCTTAACCTCGTCCGTAGCCTGGTGCAATGGCTAACAGCCTCACAAATGGATTACACATGAAATGTATACACCATGTACCTTAGGTAAATAGTGGAAAAAATTATAAAATGGCACCTCTAGCTGAAAACCACATCAAGGTTTGAAGGTAGGGGGTGATAGCGAACACATCGTGATTAAAAGCACACCCCTTAGAGGAGCCCTCCGAGGAGCCCTCCAAGGATGTGTGAACCGCCGGTGGAGAGCCTTCTCAGGTTCCTGCCTTGTTCCCCAGGGACTTGTTTAAATGCGGCGCAAGCCCTAATTCCCGAGAATCACCTGTGCTTTAATGCTTGCCTGGGCTCATTACTGACATGATGGACCACGACGGGGTGTGACAGGTCCCCTGGGATTTGCTGCCCCCCCTCTCGGTGAAGACTAAAGCCCCTCTCAGGTTTTATGTCATTAGTAACACCACCAACGAGCTTCTCGGGCCTTCCAGGGCTGCCACTTCATCATTATTGTGTGTGTTTTTGGCCTGTTTCCTGCCATTTCATGCAGGCAGCAGGTGTATGAGAGAATGTGTGGTTTGACAACCTCTATTATGTTTTTCAGTGTATGTCTCCACTAATTAGACGATGGTGTGGTGAAATTACAAGAAGCTCCGATCTCATGTGTTTGTGATTGGAAACATGAGAGTTTGTGAGATACTGGATGGGAACCGCAAGTGCAACAACGCACCCGTGTGTTTGCGTGAATGTGTTCCAGATAATGCTGGCTGATGGCTATCTCTCAGAGAGAGCTCTATTGATTTGGCTGGGGTAAATAATTGGTTAGGGCTACAAGCTGTCATGTTCAGCCTGATTGCTGAGCATTGGTGGTCTCCAGCAGTTATCTTTCTCTGTATTCCTTTCTGATCCTATCGCCATTTTAGGCTATCTCTATATTTATTGATTAGAAGCCTATGTGACCGTTTTCTATCCTTCAATTTGGAATACAATCTCTAGCCCCAAGCCTTGCGTTACAAGAGACCTAAATGACCTGTTCGCCGTGATTTGTTTTAATAGAAGAATTTTAGGCAGAGCGAGATCAGGAGAATACAAAAATAGGACCTTTAGAGTGGTGGAAAAAGGAAAGGCTTTGCGTAATGGACATACAGAGGCTTCCAGGGTCATTCAAACAAGGTGGTCAAAAGAACATTAGCGACTCCGTTTGGGTGCCCTTGGAACTGCAATCCCCTCTCTGCAAAGAATCTGAATTTTAGAAAGAACTTTATTCAATCAGGTTCGGTAGGCTACATTTGCATAATTGAGTAATATCACCTAATGAGGTTAGTGATGCATGTAGATTAGTAAAAAAATTTTTTTCATATCTTACTGAATTACATGCCTTGCAACTGCAGTTGTAAATTAGACTAGAATTCCCATCTTAGAATGTAGTTGGGAATCCTAATCATCCATTTGCATGCAATACATTTCTGTATTAGTTTACAATACTGTGTTTTCTGTGGGTAGGATTTGAAGGTGGAACTTTCAAGAGGCTTCCGGAATGTGGAAGACGCTCAGACATAAACGGGAAACGGGAGGGCAAAAGCTTCCAGCCCCACTGTAGTTATCCAAAGAGCTCAGCGCTGGAGCGGAATAAATTCGCACAAACAAATCTTTCATTCAGAGTAGGGGGGACAGATGTTTTGTGTCATCCTGTCAATGCGTTCGAGAAATGAATAAAGCCACTTTTGAAGATGGGAAGAAAAACGCTTTCTGTTTTTCTTTTCCGTCCAACTCATTTAGTCTCAGATCAAAAATCCCTTCTTTGAAACTTCATCCAAGTTAATGTCACTTTTCATCATTGTGCAGTGCTGTCATTTATTTAACAAAAGCAACTGACTCAATTGTGCAGTGATTTAGATGTAATTTTAAGTAGAATTTACTGATACTGATAACAGAGTATGTAGTAGCCTATGTAGGCCTACAATTGAAATTAAATGTTTTTTTTTTCTCTCTCCAAAGAGCCAGATGGTTTATTACACAACACCATCTGGGAAGTCGTTCTTGGAAACGGTTTGGAAAAGGTCAGGCACTTTCCAAAAAATATTTGGCAGGTGATTGGATGAGCCATCTGTCTATCACTTTATCACAGGCTAACGTCACACCTAAACCACGCCTGTAGCTGCCAGTAGTTCCCCATGGGACGCTGATTGGTCCGAACCACTTGTGGTTCGGCCACAAGCGCGTGAACTTGAAGCCTGGCAAGATGGATTCTGGTGTGATTGTGATCTCGCGAATCCACCTGCCTCTCAAGATAAACAGACAATAGCCATAAATATACTTCTAATCTTTCTAAATTTGACTGACAAAATCAACTAGATGAATATCTCGTGAAATTATTTAGATATATTACTTTCAAGTATGATTCACTGATAAATTGGAAGAACTTGGAAATTAACATTTGTTATTTAAAGCTGCATTACCTAGCTTGGAGTAACCCTTGTTTGACCATTAGATGGCAGCACATGTAGATAAAACCCCACCCCTCAGAACATATCACTAAACAGATGACACATGCAACGTAAAAATCTCCACTAAACACTTTATATAGCCTCTGTCCATGCTACTCAACTGCAAATCATGATACACTGCATAACATGAGAATACACACATTCAACACAAAAAAGAATGTCATGTCATGTCATGTCACTATGAAGAGGGAAATACTATTTCAGATATATACTGCAATACTTTTATGATTATTATCGTGTTTGCAAATTACTAATGGTAAAACACCCGGAGCCGCTACTCCTCCACGGTCGAGCTCGCCGGTGTTTAAAACCACCGGCCACCGACCATCCATACATCCGACGCACCCAAGCTGCCACACACCTGTTCCCAATCCCCTCATCAGGAAGGGTAGTTGTCAGTGATTGTTTGTTGCTACCAGGAGTTTTTTGTTTTCACCAGTTGTCATTTAAAACTGTGATTAAAACGTGCGCTACACACTGCTTTACAATCGCTGTTGTGTCTTCGTTTGCTCTTGCACTGCATTACAAATTGCTCCAAAAAAGAAAATAATGCATTGAGAAGGAAAAGTGCTAGTGCTTTAACATCTTTTAGGGCTCTCCACTGGGGGAAAGCGTGCTCAATATTGTTTTGGCTCTTTCCTGGTCACGGGGTATTTTTGACAAATAACGAGGAGTCTTGAAATTTCACTTCACTAACTTCACGCAAAGATGCTGGGCTTTTGAAATCGGCATTCAGTGTACTGTGAGCTGATTTTATGCTGCTCATTGGCTCTGACTCTTGTCTATCAAAACAGGCGTTACTTAGGTTCACTCCCAATAACAAACACAAAACAAAAGAATTGTGGAAATGGCTATTTAAACAGTTGTGGGAGGTGGTGTAACGTTGTGAGTTGGGGCGGTTCACCTCCACCCCGTTCAACCTCACCAGTGTACTAACCCCCGGCCGGCAGCCGGCCATACTTTCAGCGCACCCCAGCTACACCCTGGACTTCCATTCATCAATCACTCTCATTCATTCATTGCACCTGTTGTGGTGGTATATATACGTCTGTGTTGGTTTGGGCATTATTGTTGGTTGTTTTCTGTGTATGTCAAGGTGGAGTGATGCGCCTTCCACCAGTCTACCGTTTTCTTCCTCATGTACAAGATCGGCCCGTATGGCATGAGGATGGTCAAGCTAAAGGTGGAGGCAGTCAGCTTGTGGCCTACACTGATGAACATCAAGCAGATACAGCGGTTCCTGGGGTTTGTCGGAAGCTGGCACCTCAGTTTGTGGGGCCTTTTTAGGTTAAACGCAGTGACATACACTCTACAGCTGCCCGAAGAGTACAGTCGGATCTCACCCTCCTTTCATGTGTCTCTCCTCAGGTCGGTGGTTCCTGGTCCCCTGGCACAGCCTGGCCCCTCCGCCAAACCTTCCCCACCGCTGGGGAATTCCTGGAGTCCAGACCCCTCCCAGACTGGTGGACTAGGAGGGGTACAGCCCTGAGGGACGCAGCTGGGTCCCGGTGAAGGACATTCTGGTCCCTGCCCTGGTCACAGAGTTCCACCCAGCGAGGCCCAGTCCAGCCTGTTCCACGACCTCTGGGTTGACCCCCACAGGAGTCGCACCTAGGGGGGGAGGCACTGTAAAATTCAGGAGTCGCACCCAGATGCGGTGCACCTTTTTCCCGTTCTACCTCGCCGGTGTACTAAACACCAGCTTGCAGCCGTCCATACTTTCAGTTACACAGCGGACTTCCATTAATTACTACCACTCACATTTATTGCACCTGTTGTGTTGTGGGGGTATACTGTATGTCTGGTTTGGTTTGGGGATTATTATTGGTTGTTGTTTGTCATGTAACAACGTAACGTTAGTGCCTGTTAGAATAAAGTGTTGTTATTAATCGCTTCTCTATGCGGGTTTATTGTTTGTTTATGTCTCAGGGTTCATTCTCGTCCATTTGCACATGTACTCAGCCCACTTCATCTTGTTACAGGTGGTAATGAAAGGTGTTTAGGCCTGAGGATTAAAGCTGAGTCACCCTTTTCATATACAATTGTTGTACCTTGTATAATGTAGAAATGTATGGTTAATGCAGCTTTAATACTACTTAATAATAATGATGTTTTCCCCCTTTAAACACAAATACATGTATATGCAAAGAGCAATTTAGGTGAGAAGAAATGTATCTGTTATCATTTCCTCTAGGTGTGCCATGCGGCCTACGGTGTCTGCCTCTCTCCTTATCTCCAAAGAGCCCCCTTCTTCCTCCACCAACGCACCCTTCCCCCAGCCTTGGGCGATCCAAGCTGGGCCTTGGGCCCGCATACAGCCCCTTCTCCCTCCGCTTGCTGTCAGCCTCCCTCATAGACTGGCCAAAGGGTCTGGGGGTAAGACCTCCAGCCAGATCCAGGATCTCCTCAAAACCTCCAAGGCGTGGGGTATTCTGACTGAGGCACTGAAGACCCTTGTGGCTGGCAGTGGCACCAGATTCTACTCGCACAGCTCCTTGGATGTTTTCTCCAAATCGGTGCCAGCAGTGGAACAAGCCTTTGCCAAGGACAGCTAGGCCAGTTTCGGGTTGCAGCACCAGGAGACGCAAAGGCTGACCTGAAGCAACTAAGTCTGGGATGGGCGGGCAGGGGGGCCGCTCCTCTAGGGCCTGAAATCCAAGCTCAGTCTGGGGCACTGATCCTGGCTAATGCCCTGGGCTTCAAAGGTGAGGAGAAACATTAAACTGCACACACTCTTGCAGTGGATTTAACTATTACATCAGTAATGCATCATTAAAGTGGTAGTTTAATTGTGACCATTGCAGTGCACATGTACTATTGTTGTCTTATCTTTGGCCATGGTTTAAACATGAAAAAATTATATATTATTGGATGATATTATGCTATTATGTATACACTAAATGTATACACTATGGAAATACTGTTTGAGATCACGTAATGATACTAGATTGTGCATTCTACCTTCTGTTGGCCCTTTGAGCAAGGCACTAAACCCTAAAAACATACTCTGGGTATTGCACTGCATCTACCCACTCCACAACTTGTGTTTGTGCATCAGTGTCTAGGCAGGGGTTGGGGTAATGGATTTCATGCAAACAACAATTTTTTTCGAGTATTTTGTACTTTTAAAGCAAACTATGTCCCCAGTTATTTGCTAACTGTCCAATAGATATCTATGCTAGCCTCTGTAGCACTCTGTTGAATCTACCTTGGCAGGACTATTTTCGGGCTTCGTCCTTCACATGACATCATGGAAAAACAATGGCGGTCACTTTTGTTTTTAAACAAGCCTCGTCTGCCACTTGTTTGGCTTTCCTAAATTTTCTTCTCTGCTTGTTATTGTGTGTGGGTACAATTTACCGGCGCTGTCTAAGCAGACACAGCGCCAAAGAGTTTACACCTTAAACATTCAAAATATATAAACAGGGAAATTCAGGTTTACTTAAACAATGTCACAGACACATACTGATGTTGTAATTTACGTTACTGTTTTTATTTTTTTATGTATCTTACTTTTTGCAAATGTATAAATGTTGCATAGCGCAGCTTTGACATTGCCCAAATGATGTGTCTTAATGGCATTGGCAACACATCATTTGGGCAATGTCATTAATTAAGCATTTAACACCTTTTTTAGCACAAAAAAAAGAAATGCCAAATGTAGCTACAGTATATTCAGCATTCATTGACAAATAGATAAGCGTTATCGTAGCAACCAGGATTGCTTGGATAGTGCTAAAATACATCTGTGTGCTTTATAATTATTGAAACTCCTTAAAATGCTGTGATGTGTGTGTAATTTGCAGAACAGACCATTGGACGAGGGTGCTGATTTGAGTTAATTTACTGAACCGGGTGTTAATTGTGATTTATATTAGCATGCATACGAGCCCAAGCGACTTTGTTAATGCTCCAAAACACAGTTTGCCCATGTGCTGACCCATTAATGTGCATGTGTGTGTCACTAAGTGTGCATGAAAGTTGTGCAAGCGTGGGACCCCAGCTGGTGGACACAGCAGATAAAGGATGACTCTCGGGTCTGTCACTGAGAGCATATTCATCTTCCATTGCGGGGTGATGTGTCATCCTAAATAATTGAGTAACAAGTGTCCAAGCCTAACATCTGTGCTCTGAGCACTCAGAGTCTACGGCACAGCTTGGCTCAGACCTCTCGATGCTTCGACGCCCTATATTTGTGATACATTTCCCCATCTGCAGCGCACAAGGTCTGTTCCTGAAACAAAGTCTGTTCCTGAAACAAAGTCTTCATATTTTTGTGCAAGGTATGGGTTTTTCATCATAATGATAACAAAAGTTTCGGATAAAATGTGCCTTTGGTTACATCCAGTTCCCGCAACTTCTCTTTGAAGAGCATATTTGAGGGATTCATGCTAAACGGGCTCTAATACATGGTTATTATAGAAAGCTAAAAGGTTAACAGGTGCAAATAAGATCATATTCTATTTTCAAGAAGCTGTTAACAAGTGTGTGAGAAGATCTTTCAATTTATACAGCCAATTAAACTGAAGATTTTGGATTTATTAGGCCTCTCTCTCCATCTGTGAGTTAAGCTGAGATCTGTATGCCTGTAGACATAAATGCCTTATAGTTTTGTTCTAGTTTTCAGAAAAGTACTCTAGGTTCCCAGTTCTCCATTTCAATCTTCCTGTCTCTCTTCCTTTTGTCGTTGTCAGTCTTCTGGATTAATCTTTCTCATTTTTTATATCTGCTCCATCTACCCTCTCCTGTTTCAGGTATTCTCTCCATCAAGTAAAAAGAGAACACATTTGCCAAAAGAGAAAAATGGGTTACAAACAGACCCTCAGAAAAATTAACATTTTCTGACAGACTACATTGATAAGCAATTTAATTAATTTCCGCGGTTTGATGTTTTGACTTCATTATGAAATGACTTTCCCTGTTGAACCCTCGTTGGTTGGTTCATTAATTTTGTGGTGGAAATATACAAATTAGATTATATGGCAGATTGCGGAACGCAAATTAGATTACAGCAAATTGGATTGCTTTATTTTTGTATTCCTAATTTAAGTTGAAACTTTTGCTTTTTCCCTTCTGTGGTACATTTCTTTCTTCATTTGTCTTTTTGATTTTTGTGGTCCTGAGGTAATTCTCAGCGTGTGATAATGTAACGGTCGCGGAGAGAGAAATTCATTTGGCGTGGAACAGACAGCTGCCTCCTCCCTTGTTTTGTTTGTTTTCCCTTTAGTTAATTATTGGAGAAAATAATCATATTAAAAACCTCTCTTGTCCTTGCCTCCCTGAGCTGTGGATTCTACATTATTCAGAGTGAGGGGGGAGGTTCTAAGCAGGGAAATCAGGTATAGTATAGAGGATGGTAAAAGTGAAAGACAGGGGTACTAATGATGTGTAAAGAGAATGATTTCTCCAATGGGGTGTGACAGTGAAAAGTAAATAACTCACTGTGCCCCCCTGTTGCGAGGGGAGATTGACAAACATGGTGGAGGGATGTAAAAAGCCTATCTCGGGACATCCGGGCCTCAATAGTTAATTAATTCAGGCATTATTCCTGATTTTCAAGATTTCAAACACACACACCGGAGAGAGTGGAGAAGGATTCAGCGGAGATAAACACAACAATACCAGCAACGGAGGGAGGGATGGGGTCAGAACAGAACAGAGAGAGAACGGGAACAGCTAGTCCCTCTACATTTAACCACAAATAATAGCTACAGAAGTACCACAACTACAGTATGTGCTAGTAATCAAAACATAATTTTAGAGCGTTGAGGGACGGTCGCTTTCAATGATTATCTCGTGGTTTTTGCCAAATATTTACAGTATGAATCGGGGCGTCTTGTGTGACCAAATGTCTTTGCTGCGGAGTCGTCACATTGTTTGTTTGTAAGCGGATACTGTATTAGTTGATTTGCATTCCAACTAGATGTTGTATTACTCTTATAGTGGCAGTCCCATGTCTAAGAGTACTGTTGCTGTGCTTGTCTAGGCCAGTGGTTCTCAAACTGGGTGGACCGTTGGTCACAGGATGCTTTTAGCTTGGGGGGTTTATCTGTATTTTTCTGTATTTAAAATGTGCATATAAGAAGTGTGTCACATGCATGGAGGGCTTTTTGTATGTTATGGACAAATGAGAATAGCTGGTTTAGACACAATCAATGTGTGCCAAACATTGAAAGTCCATGATATTGCAGTATAATTTTAAAGTTCCCCTATCGTGTGATTTCACTCAAGAATCACTGTGCCGAACAAGCCAGTTGGAATGTGGCAGATTATGGATGGCAACCAATCATGTTTGACCAAACCAGATAGCCAATCAAGTAAGGGCATGTAAAAAAACACACGTTTGAAAATGCATGTTCAACTCAAAGGAAGAGAGTCTCTCCAAAACATTTGCTAAAATTAGAATATGGGGCCTTTAAAAAATGCCCCACTTTCCTACAAGTGACCTTTTGTGACTGGAAAAAGATGATGTATCATAATTCCCATTAATTTCAGTCAGTCCATGCCTGGTATTTGCATGCAATGGAGAAAGGTTTTTCAAAGGCCTTCAACTGTGTGTTGTGAGTGGCCAGTTTCCATGAATGGGGTGGAGGAGTTGGACGAGGTCAGTGCTAGGAGTTATGAGCAACATAAGTACATGTCATTAACCATTTCTATCATTTCTATACAAAAATTGACCTTGTCTCTCCATCCAATGTCCCCTGCTCTATTGAATGGGCCAAGAGGTCTGGGGAGCCATATATTACTGCAAAGCAATTCCACTCTCCAGTTTCCTAAATTGACAGCAGTCAGAAGGTGAGGAGGCCGATTGGGATGGGGTGAACGTTTAATGAGGAGTTGTGGCCTTAAGGACCTCATAACTGACTCTATAGCTCTGCCAACTGAGCCTACAAAAAGGCTCTATGAAGAGGAGTATAAAGGGTTTCCAATGAGCACTGTCTTGTTCAATGTTTCATAAATTGTGTCAGCCTTTCTCACTAAGGGTGAGATTTATATGGCTTTCATGAACGCACCATACGTTGGGTAGTGCTCACGATTAAATCTTTCATTATCTGCTTGGACCTTTGTAATGGAATATTTTATTTTTGCTATATACAATCCTATGTTTTACAATTCTATCTGTTTAGACAGTTGCTTTTGCTAAAGACACACAGCCATTCTGCCGTGTTTGTAAGGGGGGTTGGTACAGTATGTTGATTGCATCTTGGGCTTAGGCATTCTTTGCATTCACCTCACCTCCACCCTTTGTGTTTAGGCAACCTCTTCAACTCTCCTATCTCCTCTAGCTAGAAGGGGGTTTTATGAAGATGGCCAC
>JAODLI010002807.1:0-10279 GCA_027575585.1 Percopsis omiscomaycus
TTCGGTGGGTTCGGTGAATGCGCATATGAAACTGGTGGGGTTCAGTACATCCAACAAGGTTAAGAACCACTGGTATAAAGGTAGTTCCCGCGATTTCAATATACCACCCTGGGAAGTATTTTTAAATCATTTATATTGAAAGCATTTAGTAAAGTTGATTCTTGGTTTTATCCAATTCCCTAAAATCCATGTTGAAAGATTTAAACCCATATCTTTATTATGACAGCTATACATTTAAGAGATGTGTAGGAATTGTTGAGGACAGTGATCTTATTATGTTATTTGTCAGCACGCATTTGTAATCGGAAGCAGGACATGTTAATGCCCATTTTTCTTCCTTTAAATATGATTCACATCACACCATAGAGAAGTTATATGATACCTTTCCATTCATAAATACCATTTCAGATATTTATTTTCTATTCTGTATCAGCGGAAGATATCACATTATACATATTATACAAATATACATATAGTAGAAACACTTTTCATCTGTGTGTTGTCAGATACTGAGATAGAATTACCTTGCCTTTCTCCGATACAGCCCATTGATCAACCGATTTCGGGCTGTGGTCTATTATGGGGGCAATGGTCATGTGTCATATTATATAAAAAGGTTATTTATTTGCATTTCAATTAGTGCATGTCATGTCTGCCATTTTCTCAAATAAACTCCAAACTAAAATTGTAAAAAAAATATAAAATAAAAAAAAGTACAAATTAAAGACCTTGCCTCCAATATTTATAGGAAATGTCATAAACCTTACCCCCATTCTGTGAGTCCTCCTCAGAACTGCTACAGATCCAGTAACCCAAGTTACTGGAAGTTAAGATCATCCAATCCTCAACGTGCTCATCACTTTCGTGATCCAAGTCTTGTACAAGGCTCGAACTGGAAGATGAGCTGAGAATGCTGTCGTGCAGGAACCGTTCAGCAGGCAGAGAGAAAGCTAGGACCAGGGAGGGATACCGTTCTCTGTCTATCTGCGGGGCTCTTTTTACACTGCTACTATGGTGATGATGATTCAGGGAAATTTCAAGTTCACTTCCTGAACTGCTTAAGGCTTTAACAAAAAATGGAAGGTCTTTGCCACCGTACTTCTCAACCTCCTCATCTTTTTCATGCTCCTTGGGATCACCCATATTCATTCCAACAGAAAATTAAATGGCGCCACCTAGCGACTTCTCAGAAAAATACAAATGCTATACGAACTAAAGTCATTTCGTAATAGCATTAGTTTAGGCTACCTCTGTTATGAATATTCAAACATATTAGTTAACACGAGTACCGTAGCTAACTGACAGACTACTGGGCCCTTCAAAGACGAATTCATGGATTCATGGTTCATGGATGTGTTGAGATGGTAGCCTGTCTTATTCAAAACGTGGGAAGTTAGCATAGAAGTTAAGTTTAAATATTATGCTGTAAAAAGCAAGTATTTCAAATAACCAGTATACGAACTCAATCAACATATTTCCAATAGGTTCGGATTTAAAGACATGAGTAGACTATCGGCTACAGTAACGTCAGCCTACAAATGGTTCGGCGGCGGACCAAAATGGAATATGTTGTTTACAATTGAACTTTCCCTGAGTTCTCTGGTGGAATATTGTTGGGCAACCAAAATACAAATCTAGCATTATTCAAAAATTTGGAAGAGAGAAGTCTGTATAACATCAGAAAATTACAATGGAGGTTTAGTTTACTTTTCATAATCGTAGTTAGTGGGGTAACCCAAACAGATTATTTTTTATGAAGACATCCCTGAAAGTCTTTTTTAAATCACATCATCACATAGAACCTAGTATTTACATAGATTTGATTATGATTATTACTTAAAACTGGCCAATTGAACGCACATTCAGTTGTTTGAATACTACTGACCATCAGAAAGGAGACTTATTCCACAGTCATAGATTATGTAATAAATATAGAAACAAATAATTAAACAATGTAAAATATTATAACAAAAAATATCGATATTATTAATTTCAATTATTCATTGTATTTTTTATTTGTATACCTTATTGTTCATTTATAGGGGTAAATTGTATTTTATTTTATTTCCTTTACATTTCATTTCTTCATTTGCAAAGCACTTTTCTATATTTGCTAAACAAATAAAGAATAGCCTAATATAATATAATATAGTACATAGTATAATATAAATTCATAATATAGTATATTAATTTTATATTATTATTATTATTATTGAAAATACAACATTAAATGTTATCTATTTAATTAGGATTTAGTCAATTAAAATGTTAATCCCATTTTTCCAATTTTCTATTGTCGTTAATACAGAACCAAGGCCAACTCCTCTTATGTTGTACCAAAGTCCTTATTCTATGTCTCTGGTTGTACCCAACCAATCGGAGGTCTCTTATCAGTGTGACAACATGTGGTCCCCTGATGAGCTTTTCATGGCAGAAATGCTGTCAGGATATAGAGGCTTCCTGCACTGGCATTCGGCTGTACACACAACCAAAAGAGGCTGGAACTTATAATACTTATACCTATAATACTTATAATAATTATTGGACTTAAAGACAACATAGTGTAATGGAAATACGGCTTGGAGAAGTGCCGCTCACCATTACGCACAGTAAGTTATTAACAATTTCTAAAAGTGAATTAAAACATGTAGTTTCTCCTCATTTAAACGTGTATGCTATTTAGGAGTGAACCAGACACATAAGTGCAGTTAAATATAGGCATTAGGCAGTCATGATTAAATGCTATTTAAAACCGTTCCAAATTATTTCCGATGCTCAGGAAACGGAGGGGTGAACCAACTCGGCGGGGTGTTCATTAACGGACGCCCGTTACCGCACGTGGTAAGACAGCGCATCGTGGAACTGGCGTACCAGGGAGTGCGTCCGTGTGAAATCTCTCGACACTTGCGTGTCAGTCACGGCTGCGTCAGCAAAATTTTATCCAGGTAAAGAGCTTTCACTGGTTCTTTCATTTAATCGTATTGAGTCATATACATTCAAGTAAACTTTATATAGCCCTTAGTCTGAAAGTGCTGCACAGGCCCACATTTCACATTCAAAACACATAGCCAACATTTGTCTATTTAGGTTCAATGAGACCGGGGACATTAATCCAGGAATTATTGGAGGTTCCAAACCCAAGGTTGCCACTCCCAAGGTGGTGGAAAAGATTGTTCAACTAAAACAAGCCAATCCCAGCATGTTCGCCTGGGAGATCCGTGAAAGGCTTCTTCAAGAGCAAGTGTGTGACTATGACAGTGTGCCAAGCATCAGCTCCATCAACAGGTGTGTGTGTGTGTGTGTGTGTGTGTGTGCGCGCACGCGCGCAACAGAGAGAGGGATAGAGAGATAGTTTGACTCAAATCACAGTTTTACTTTTGGACTATAGGGCTGCACAATTTATTGTAATCTAGATTAAATTCTTTACCACTACAATATGTTAATCGCTACTCTCTATTATGATAAGGTCTCAACCACTTTGTCCACAACACAAATAATCATTACGTTTGGTGTCCACTGAAGCCATCTTTTCCTGAAATTATATTGACTTCTGAATTAATGTAGGAACACAATTTGTATATTTATTTGTTTTGTTTGTGTATACACTGTATAAGCAGTTGATGCATACATGAAGTTCATTCATTTGTTCAAGTTGGTAGTAGTTTATACAACTAAAATTAAAATTTAATTTAAATATTCTAGAATTGTTGTGTATTTAATTGGTACTGCAGGCTTGTACTGTATTTGTTATTTGACTTGACTTTTGGTGTTCTATGTTTGGATTTAACTTGGACCTGACATTATTGGTAAGGACTTGACTTGTACTCTATATTTAGACTCTCCACTGACCTGGTATTTGAGCAAAGTTTACTCGTTCCCACCTTAAGTTAGCCTTTCTTTGTGTCTTCTTAGGATCATTAGAAACAAAGTACACTCTTGTGAAGTAGGTAAGTTTTCAAATTCTGCTTCCCCTTCTCTTTCTCTCTTTCTCTTTTCTAACTTCGACCTCTGTTTTGCGGTAATGTCACCAGTCACCTCGGTTACCATGGGAACCGCCAGACCTTCCCACTCCTCATATTCTGTCGGTGAGATCCTGGAAATCCGTAAAAACTCTAGCAAGCACCAGGAAGGTACAGTATAACGTATTATGTGTGTGTGTGTGTGTGTGTGTGTGTGTGTGTGTGTGTGTGTGTGTGTGTGTGTGTGTGTGTGTGTGTGTGTGTGTGGGAAAGAACGACTGCCAGAGAGAATATAGTGAATTCTCTGTGGTGTCACCTCGTAGCAGGCTAATGTGTGGAGCCAGCGGTGCTGTGTTAATATTAGTCTGGTCATAACAAGCTTCTCGGCAGGATCTCCACCTCACAGCCCCAGGCCCCCGTCCTCCAAGCCAGCAGGCTCTATCTACGTCTCTCCACTCCCCCCTGGCCTTAGCCTCTCATTACAAGCCTGCTTATGCCTCCGCTCCTCCATCATTGGCACCATTAGGATGCACAAACTCCCACTCACACATGCGAACTGAGGTACACAGCACCGCGTTTGCCCAGCATTTGTCACTGAACCTATTACAACAGGCCTATATGAAAAACACAAACAGGCTCTGTGCATGTTTTATCAGTCCACCAATTAGAGGAGAGACAAATTAATCAAAAGAAGAGGGAAACGGAGGAAGGCGTGGTACGAAAGGCAAATATCATTTGAAAAACAAATCCTAATTCACACAGAGGCCTTTATTGTTTTCCAGGTGGAGCTATCTCCTGCAGTGTTTGCCACAGTGAACCATGCTGTTCCTGCAACAAGACCTGGGGATATTCGTCTCTCTCTGACTATTCGACACAGCCGAGCACCCAATCGCAACCCAGACCTGTCAGATGGTCACTGTAATTGCTAATTATGTATAAGCTAAAAAGACCTATCAAAAAGGGCAAACCCCACATTGTATTTAATAAAACAACCCCTCATAGAACACGCTATAATATTTACTTAAGTCTCCCTGACTCCCTTGAAAATAAAACTGAAATGAAATATTAATGTAGTTTGACTTTGTTTGCATGCTTTATTTAAGCCTATATTCTGTGTGGGGTCAAATAAGAATGAACATGTTATCTCAGGGGCCCGGGAAAAAAGCGTAATCAGTTCTCCATATTGTCATCTCAGTGGCTGTTTCCTCATCAGTCTAGGGTGAAGACAGTCATCATTAGGGGCCCCTCGGTGAAAGATGCTGCTTTGCTCTCTGTAAGGGCTCCCTATCACCCCTCCAGAATGAGGGATGAGAAGATTAAAGGAGATGGGACCAGCCCGGAGCAAACAGCAAGGTCAGAGAAAGGCAGGGAGAGAGACATTTGCTGTCGTTTTATGTCATTATAATTTTATCAAGAAAGAAAGACGACCACATCATAGACTACACAGAAATAAAGGTACTAACTAGAATCATATAGGGTTCTTCGGCTTGTCCCCATAGAAGGGGAACCCGTTTTGGTTCCTGGTAGAACCTTTTATAAAGGTTCCACCTTTCAGAGGATTCTACCTAAAACGCAGCATAAAGGATTAAACCTAGAACTGTCTGGGAAAGGTTCCACCCAGGACATTTTTATATTCCAAGGGTTTCATTTAACCCAGCCAGGGGGTTCAACTGAGAACCCTTTTATATTTCAAGGTTTTCATATAGAACCCTTAGCTTCTGAAGGTTAACCTAAGAACCATATTGTATTCTACAGAATAGGCCATTGTTGAATCACATATATTGTCTATTGTGGTCATCCATCATTTTAACAGTCTATGTTACAATTACCAATGTTGACACTGAGAAAACAGTCAAACACTTTTTAATGAGACAAAAACAGAACAGGAGAGGCTGTGTAGGTCCCAGGGGGAACAGGTCAAAAGTGAGCATAGGACCAATGGAATCATCAACATGACAGATGGGACACTAGCTAGGCAACATTCACCTGCTCTCCTCACCATGTAATCTTCAGCAATGGTGACATAGCAGAGAGGGAATAGAAAAAAAGACAGTTAGTAGCATCACGCCAAGGCCCACTTACTACACCATATGAAGCAGTATGCCATCTACAAACAACAAAGTAATGCAGGGTCCAATGAGAGCATAGGCACATGATAATGGTGACAGTGGAACAGATTGAATACGCCTGTCCTACAACTCCTATACTAATAGCAACCACTGGCCAACCATCAGGTGCAAGTGAGAGAGTTTTCACATGAATTTATTTAAATAATGTTGAAATACTTTTCAGTAAAAGTAAATTCTTGTTTTTAATAGGTACAAAAACATTGCTTACTGTAACTTTGATAATGAAAAACTATGGAAGTCTGTATGCCAACATAAACATTTTGAATGAAGAATAATTTATCAATATTTAGCAAAACACAGTACTGGGCCGCAATAGGAATGACCATTCCATTTTAACTAAACTCACATGCATCACAAAATGTAAATAAAGCATCCCATGTTGCAAAATAGTCTAGTCTACTTACTACTACCGATACACTACTACTACTACTACAGTCTCTTCACTGACATTGGTACAGCACTGTGGTCCTTGATACCCAAAACAAATATTTCAATGAAAATTAGAGGTTTTTTTAGGGGGTACTGGACTCTAAAACAAAATAGAGTGACATTATGGCATATGGATTATGGCATGGCATTTAGGTATAGGGTTATTCTATGTGCCTGTAAAGGGTTTCCGTTCTGAGTTGGAGCATGATTGCTGGAATAGGCACATTTGGCTCCTATGCAACAACAACAGGTACATATCAGCAAGTTAAACCTGCTGTGAATACAGCAAAACGATACCAGCAATGATATCAATGCGTCCATCAAGGATGCATCCTCTCTGAAAATGGAAGGCGGCAGTATAAAAGCTGCATCCCGAATGAGTCCTGAGGAAATTAAATAGTTTGTTTGACTGATGTTTGGCTGGCTTGGCTGATCCAGTGAATGGCACTTCATTTCAGATCCTGCAACAGTAAATTTTACATGCATTTGTTCCACCATTGAGTCACCAATGAGGGGGTCGCCTTTTATTTTTTAACTTGTTTTTTAGAGATTCATGTAAAGCATCCTACAACCAAGAGAGACATTGTTTACTGAAAGGGATAATCCAGTCCAAAATATGATGATTTCTGTCCTCAACATTGTCAAGATATGTCAACATCAAGCCATGTAACCGGGTGGTAAGGTCATGGCTTACTTTGGAAGTCATATAACTCCATTGCTGTCCATAAACAGTGCTTCAAAATAAAAGTGTGATCGTGTCATCGCAAATTATATTTTATGCTGAATAAAAGCAAGAGTACGGCTGTGTGACTTTTAGTTTTATGTAAAACTCTAAACAATATAGTTTCAATGACTTCCAATAAGAGCTACAGTACAGTGTTTTTTAGTAGTAGAGAAACATACTAATGTATAAAATATATCACTGGCCTTGACCTTTAACCGTAGGTCTTCCCAAACATTTGTAAGAAGCTTTCCTCATGTTTCCTCGATGTTGTTAACATGCAGTTTAACATTGAGCCTGTTGAGAAGGGTGCAAAATATCATGTGAGTCTCCTCAATGTCCACATTGACTTTCATCTGTTGTATTGTCAATGTTTCCTTTGTTAGCCCATCACTGTCTTCTGTCTGACAGAAGATGTTATTTATGAAACTTGAAGACAAACTGAATAGACACCTAAGCTGTGACTTGTTGCCCAGTAAGACATATAGTATCTTTGTTTCTATTTTGTTTTTATGTCTTGAGTATGTTTTTATATTTAATATAAATGAATTAGATGTAAAACACTGTGTGCCATTAAAATACAGTTACTTTTCGGTTGTTACTTGCTACTGGCATGTCATTCTTTTAGTGTGAGCTGGTCCCAGACTCTAGTCAGCATAGTCTGGCCATAGGCGGATTATGAGACAATGGGACCCTGGGCACAAATGCATAAAGGGCCCCCCCACCTGGCACAGATGCATAACTGCAATGGAGGGACATCTGACATGTGGAGCGACCCACACAGGCCCATTTTGCAGCCCCTTTAAAGTCCTATACTGTATATAAAATGAAGGGATAAATATTCCCTTAAAAGGTATCATGATGGTTTTTTTTCTTGTGATATCTTCAGTGTTTATGCTATTCCTTCAGTAGGACATTTGGGGCTCTGTTACTGAGATGAATGACTAAGCCCTTTGACTATGCGACTGTGGCACACACACGCTGTCCACACAGGTATTCGGGGTTTATCCGTGCGCCGCACGGCTTTATTTCTGCTGGTTACAGTTTAACCCACACACACCCACGGGACTTAAACACTGCCCGGCGTTCAGTCATATAGTCATAAGTGCGAGAGCTTCCGCGTGGAGTTCTCGGTCTCATTCTCCCCGCCTGGGAGTTCCCCTCTGCTGTGTTCACTCCCCGCTTAAAAGAGAGACAGGTGATTAATCATTGCCCTCACCTGTCGGCCCCGTGAATCACACCTCCACACGTTCCCTCCCGTCTGCATCAGAGCTAAACCACGCCCCCACTCCCACAGTGACAAGAACTGAAAAGTTACTAACAGTAGGCCCGGGTGGCCCGTTCTGTAATCCACCCCTGAGTCTGGCAGGGAGCTTATTAAAAGCCACAGATCATGGCGCCTGCTCTTCTTGCTTTCTGACAAGAGCTTATTTCAGAGCTATAACTAAAAGTGGTTTCTGTTATTTTTACATGGTCTAACTGCTAACCAAATGTGTCTATGCTTGCAGTCCTGTGTGTGTGTGTGTGTGTGTGTGTGTGTGTGTGTGTGTGTGTGTGTGTGTGTGTGTGTGTGTGTGTGTGTGTGTCTAAGTGCACATGTATATTACTATAACAAACTGTCATTTTGTTGATGATAATGTGCAAGAGCTTGCTGGAGAGTTTGTCCAACTGGGCTTCAATAGTGAGGTGAGTGTTGGTCTGTGTGTGTGCGAGTCGGTGCAGGATCTTTATAGATCTACAGTGGTTCTCTATCTGAAATAGATAGATCTGAATGATTACCATCATTCTGATGAGTTTGGAGGTGCATTTTATGACTTCTGCCTGAATGGGAAAAGTCATCCTTCTTCAAAATCAAAATATCTTCATCTGTTGACTGGTGTGAAGCCCACCCTGACCACCTGTCTGCCTTTGTTCTCTTCTGAACTTCCTACCATCTTTGCATTTCCCTCTCTTCTGTCCTGCCGTCTTGCTGTATAGTAAATCAATCATATGTCCCACTGCTGCTGTGCTGTAGCCTTTTTTCTTACTTCACAAAGGCCATACATTGACATCTATAACATCTCAGCCGAGGTGGTGCATATGGCTTTACCTGTATCCTTGTAAATCCTACTACAATTGTATCAGGTAACAACTTCTCCTGAAATTCCAGCAAGACGGAAAGGCTATCAATCGCTTTTCCTTCCTTTGTTTTGGCCTGCAGACGTTGTATGGCTGTAACCTTTACTCCTCTAATTAATGCCTTCAAAACGTTCAGGTTTTCCTCAATAGGGATGCCGTATATTACTCCCTGCAATGTTGCTTTAGTTGTTCTTATATCCACCTCTCTACCGCACATTTGTTTTATGAGCATTGCCCGTTCCTTCTGCTCTCTTGTTGAGCACTTAATCAACAGGCTCCCATCAGCCATTTTATCTGCCGACACAACATCTCCTAGCTTATATCTTAAATGTAAATATAAAGCTGTCGGGCTAATATTGGTAAAGTCCGGTCCATTCTTGAAGTTGACACGCACTTCCAAATCATGGTCCTTGTCTGTTCTATCCTGTTTCCTGTATGATGGTCTTCTATGTGTTTTCCCATCTGAGTATTCTACTCCTCTAAGGGAGCTTCTGCTTCTGTCTCGTGAAACAGTATAATCTCTCCTCTTCAATGATGGTCTTCTATGTGTTTTCCCCTCTCCTCTAAGGGGGCTTCTGGTTCTGTCTTGTGAAACGGTATCATCTCGCCTCCTCAATGATGGTCTATGTGTATTCCCACCTCCTCTAATGGGGCTTCTGCTTCTGTCTCGTGAAACAGTATCATCTTGCTCCAATTTCTTCACTATAATACTTTCATCAACAGAGCTTTCACATGAATACATCTCCTCTCCACTAAGGGAGCTTCTGCTTGTGTCTCGTGAAACAGTATCATCTCGCCTCTTCAATGATAATCTTCTATGTGTTTTCCCCTCTCCTCTAATGGAGCTTCTGCTTCTGTCTCGTGAAACAGTATCATCTCTCCTCTTCAATGATGGTCTATGTGTTTTCCCACCTCCTCTAATG
>JAODLI010002808.1:0-10279 GCA_027575585.1 Percopsis omiscomaycus
TGAGGGAAGCCCTCTCGGACCCCTGCATAAACTGCAGTATCTTGCCACTCCCTGTGAGGCAGTCTAGACTGCGGGAGGTGGAAGAGTTGGTCTTTGCCGACCGGCCACAATCCGGTGGAGTCCGTCCAGATTGGCCAGGCCATCGCAAGCGCACTAGGGTCACTCCCCCCGACTCGGGCCCGACACAAAGGAAAAGGTCAGAGCGCCCCTCTTGTCAGGAGGTGGATGCGCTATGAGCAGAGCTTGAGCAAGTCAAGGCTATGTTGCAGCCTCCGGTGCACCTCAGCAGGTGCCCCAGCAGCCGCAGCCACACCGTGCCCGACGGGGGCGGGGGCAGCGCCCCCCCAGGGCCCCAAACCCATCCCGGACCGGGTTCTGAGAGGGGCCGGACGGGCAGCCCAGGTGCAGGACCCTTGGGTTTTGAAGACCATCTCCCAGGGCTACAGGCTGCAATTCCAACGCCGGCCTTGCAGGGCAACAAGATCCTCCCATACATCGACGATTGGCTAATCTGTGCCCCCTCCTGCCAGCAGGCAGGAGGGGGCCTGCTGCAGCCACGTCGGCAGTCCTGGCCCATGTGAGAGCCCTCGGGCTGTCAGTAAATTTGACCAAGAGCGTGCTTATTCCCGGGCAGCAGACCAGTTCCTGTTCCTGGGGGTGGCACTGGACTCCGTGTCCATGTCAGCACGGCCGTCAGCGGGGCGGGTGGAGAGGATCCTTCGGCTACTACAGCTGTTCCGACCAGGCGCAAGGGTGACAGTGCGCACGTGGCTCAGTCTGTTGGGCATGTTGACGTCAACGTCGGCAATAGTCCCATTAGTCTCCACCTCCGGCCACTACAGGTGTGGTTCAACACACTTGGCCTGGAACCTGTGAGACAGAGGGGTGTCAGTATCAGACTGTCGCAGTCTTGTCTACTTCACCTCAGTCGATAGAGGGAGAGGACTTTTCTGCTGAGGGAGGTTCCCCTGGGTGCCATGCCATCAAGACAGGAGGTCATGACTACAGACGCGTCGCCCCAGGGCTGGGGGGCCGTCTGGCAGCGACGCTCGGTTCAGGGTGTGTGGGGTCCTCAGTGGCAGAACCGGCATATCAACACCCTCGAACTCCAGACTGTGTTCTTGGCGCTCAGGCACTTCTTGCCCTCTCTGAGGGGCAGGTATGTTCTTTTGCGGTCAGACAGCACGTCAGCCGTATACAACATCAACCACCAGGGGGGGCCGAGATCGGTGAGCTCTCTGAGGGTGGCCCAGCGCCTACTCTCCCACACTTTAGGTCACTGAGGGCTATGCATCTGTCATACGGGCTGAGGGCTATGCATCTGTCATAAGGAGAAATACGGAGTAATACGGAGGCAGATTTTCTGTCACCCCAGACCCTACCTCCAGGGGAGTGGAAGTTACATCCCCAGGTAGTACAGGGGATCTGGAGTCGTTATGGCGAGGCAGGGTTCGATCTCTTTGCGTCAGAGGAGACGACTCAGTGTCACCGGTGGTTCTCTCTGGCAGAACAGAGTGCTCCACTGGGGATGGACGCACTGGCTCACGATTGGCCCGACGGCCTGCTGTATGCGTTTCCACCTATAACCCTAATTTCAGCTACGCTGCACAGGGTGCGATTGTCCATACAGAGGGTTCTGCTGGTGGCCCCAAGGTGGCCGCTGAGAACCTGGTTCCCGGCACTCCTAGGCCTGCTGTGCGGCGAGCCATGGCGGCTCCCAGGCAGGAGGGATCTGCTGTCAAGGCTGGAAGGCAGGATTTGGCACCCAGATCCGAAACAGTTGCAGCTGTGGGTATGGCCTCTGCAGGGACGGAGCCGCTCCTGACTGGCCTCACCCCGTCCGTTCTGGATACTATCCGGAACGCCAGAGCCCCATCGACACAGGCAGTATTCGGCAACTGCTGGGCCATGTTCGCATCCTGGTGTGGGTCTAGGGGCCAGGAACCAGCTTCCGCCCCAGTGCCTTTGGTGCTGGAGTTTCTCCAGTCACTCCTGGATGCAGGCCAGGCGGCCGCAACTTTGAGGATCCACGTGGCCGCTATATCTTCAAGACACCTACAGGTTGAGAGGAGGCCACTAGGTAGCGATCCTCTGGTAGGCCAGTTCCTGCGGGGGGCAAGGAGACTCTTTCCCCCCAGGGTAGTGCGGGAGCCCATGGCTCAAGTGGTTGTCCTTTAAGCTGGCATTCCTCCTGGCAATAGTATCTGCCAAAAGGGTGAGTGAAATCCATGCCCTATCCGTGAGCCCACTCTGCCTTCAGTGGAGGGCAGACGGCTCCGGGGTATCGCTGCGGCCCAACGTGGCGTTCTTGCCGAAGGTTCTGTCACCGGCAAACGTCAACCAGGTTATCGACCTGGAGGGGTACTCCCCACCGCCTTTTGCCTCTGTGGAGGAGGAGAGGGCGAACCTGTTGTGCCCAGTGAGGGCACTGAGGTATTATGTTCAGGCCACGGCATCAGGGCATCAGGGGCTCCGACCAGCCTACATTCAGTCGGGTAGGACGCCCCCGAGGGTGAGATGCCACTCAACCAGGGGCATTGCAACATCCTGGGCGGCATTGGAGGGGGGCCTCCATGATGACGATTTGCACGGCCGCTTCCTGGGCTGCTCCGTGCACCTTCGCAAGGTTCTACAGGCTAAATGTCGCCTCTGGGGGGACGCTGACATCAGCCATCCTTCCTATGGCTACAGCACCAGGCCAGTAGGTGGGTGTTCCTCGTGACACTGCTGGTATCAGTCATCCACTTTGTGGACTGCACTGGCAGTCAGTAGGGAATGAAACAGAACGGAAGTTACAAAGGTAACTATGGTTCTGTGAATTCCCGGATGACTGCCAGTGATCCCGGTCACTCGGAATCTTCGGGCGAGAAGATTCTGGGCGGCAGAACGTAGGATGACAGGTGTGTTTTATACTAGGGGAGTGGCCCCGACACCTACGTTGTCACAGGTGACTTTGATGTTAGCAATGCTCGAACCTGCGCGAAGCGCAAGGGGAAATATCCACTTTGTGGACTGCACTGGCAGTCATCCGGGAATTCACAGAACCATAGTTGCCTTCGTAACTTCCGTTAGCTCACCTCCGATGGCTCGATTTTAACCACCGGGGGTTAGCTTAGGGACCATCAATAAATTACTATTGTTAAAACAGTGTTACAGGAAAATCATCATATATTTTAATAGCTTCCATGTCATGTGATCCAAGGACACCAAACCAATGCCGAACTGTAGAACTACATTAGGCAAATGAGACACATCTCTTCATGTTGGATTTGAGTGCATATTCTAATTTATATTAATATTTATTAATAATTTATTGAAAATAATGCTTTATTTTTTCGATTTCTGTGTCCTTGTTGAGCAAGATACCTAACCCCTACTTGATTTTATGAGATGACACACGCTGATTGACATGCTGATTGTAAGAATTTTGGTGTTTTGCTTTGTGCAGGAGAGGGAACTAAACATACTGCATGAGCACAAGGAGAAGTTTACTAACAAGGTAAGGTAACTTTCACCTATTTAAAAATGTGTGCTCGTGGCATATATTTGACTTTTATTCTTACTTGGTTCATGTATTAGGGCCACATTGTAGAAAACCCCCCGCAATATTACGAAATTTTATGAGAAGAAAAGTAATAATTGTAAGGTTTGTGTGGGGTGAGCGAGAGCAAGCGCGAGCCAGAGGAAAGTACACACAGGCTGACGAGCAGTTGAACACGTTAAGCGTCATTTTAATGAGAGAAACACAAACGTACAGTGCATGACAATAATAATGACCATAATAATGACCACTGCGTGCTGTTGAGGAAACTAAATAGAACCTATAATTAACAAAAAGGGGATGCACCTGTGGGGCCAATCCACCACAGGTGTATTGTGAGGAAGGAAAGCACGTTCAGCACGCAGAGGCCCGTGCGCGCTGAACGTGACAGTACCACCCCTCTGGCGCGCCTCCCGGCGTCGCCTTTAGTGCGCCAAATCTGAAATGGAAAAGAACAGATTTCATGTGACTTGGTGTAACAACCAGAGCCGCTGCCCCTCCCCAGTCGAGCTCGCCGGTGGTTTCAGTACCGGCCGTCAGCCGTTCACATTCTCAGCGAACCCCAAACAATTACGCACACCTGTACGCAATCTCTCCATCCACCCTCCTCAAGCGGCTATATATACGGGAGGGTGGATGAGGGGAATTGTCTGTGATTACTCTGCGCTTGGTGAAGCATTCTCTGTTTTCTCGTTTGTGTAACGTTTTGATTGTATTGATTAAAAGCCGTGCGTAAAGAAAAAGCTTACTGCCATCACTCTCCGTGTCCGTTCCTGCGCTATTGCACGTGCACTCCACTCTCTACGCACACTCCTGACACTTGGGCAGTTCACACTGTCGTAAAAAAATGATTTGAGTCTCATATGAGCAAAAAATTTGGATTTGGGTCACTTTGGTCTGCAATCTGAACGTAGCCATAGGTCACAGCAAAGCACCCAAAACTGCCCGAAATGTTTGCAACAAAGTTTCATTTGCCCACTAACATTCTGCAAGCTGTTATAGTAGACTGATTTTACAATCTGCTATGCAGCAATGCAGGATGATGTCCACTTTTCCCACAAGAAGGGGTGGTGGGTACATTCATACTAATTAAACAAGCGCTAAAACAAGTGTTTTCGTTTGTTATTTAATCAATATTTTCGCTTCATATCACAAAGATTGTGACTGTCTGAAAACACAAATGGACGAGGCACCAGGCAATTGCATACCTATTGCATGCCCTATGGTATTGCCTACCTATGGCCCTATGCTCGTAAAATTAGCCTACAACTTTATTTTCGTAATATTATGACTTTATTCTCGAAATCTCCGAATTCTCTTTCTACAATGTGGCCTAATATACCGTCGTAATCTTCAGCTGAACGTTATCCAGAACCAAAGAGACCAGGATGCAACCAACATTAGCAGCCTCACTGCTGCACTGCAGAACCTTCAGGTAGCTCTACTTAAATTGATATCATTCTCTTTGTCACTGTCTCTTGTACTGTCAATTGTACAGCTTTTAATCATCTGCTCAGTGAGCAGATGAGTCATTTATTATAACTGGTTAATCTTTTCTTTGTTGTGTAGTGTTTTCTTCAGATTCAAATGGAAGAAGCCTGCCAACATCTTAAACAGAAGGAAGAGTTCCTCTATCAGGTAACAGCATGCAGTTTTCTAGAATACTGCTGACAAACAGCAACTAGCTGTAATGTAGTGAGTGGAGTGTAGAGTGCAGGTGCAGAGTCGAAGAAACACGGACACGGGATACGCACACAACAGTGCTTTACGCATGTTTAATACGATCAGGCTTCACGGGTAGCGAAGTCGAGAGAAACGCTAACAAAGAACAATCACTGACAATTCCCCTTATCCACCCTCCCGTTTATATAGCCGCTTGAGTAAGTTTGATGAGGGGGTTGCCGACATGTGTGCGTAATTGGTGGGCTGGGAATGGGGACGGTTGACGGACGGTGGTTTTCACACACCGGCAAGCTCAACCGTGGAGGGGCGGTGGCTCCGGTGGTTACACTAGCATTACATACCAATGGTGAATTGAAGTGTTAAGTGGTTATCTGTAAGAAGCTTTTTTTAAATGTCCATATGTGTAGTGTATGCATAGATAATATCTGAACAGAATGAGTGCTTTGTATTCGGTCATCGTGATATATTTCAGTTCCGAAAAAACGACTCAAACCTAAGTTTAACTCTGTGCATGCTTGTGTCTGACAGCAAAACCAGAAGTTGAAAGACTTGGAGGAATTGAAAGAAGAGTTTTCCAACATTATAAATGTAATTACTTTACTGTGTAGATTTAATGTTATTTATATTTGATAATATGCATTCAGTTTTAGAATATTTTATAGGCTTTACCTCATAAATAGATCGGATTTTCAAAGTTTTCATGTTATAGCATTGGTACTGATTCCCAGGACTGACAATTTGTCTGCCTGCCTTCTCGGGTTTCTGTTATAGGACCTCAAGCTGCAGAATAGGGACCTTAAGGACCAGCTGGAGATCTTGCAGGAAGAGTCCTCATGGTTAGCCAAAAACACCTTGCATTGCAGTGATTTGTGATTCTTCATCTTAGTCTTAGTTGAAGTGATATTGTGTAAGATCTATTAAGTAATTTCAAATGTTAAACCTCTCATTTTGGGCAGGATATTTCTATATGTAGTCTATAGTGTTAGTATGTATACTACAGTAGTACTGTAGACAGTGGTAGTATTTTAAGCATGGTATTTCCATATATACACAATCTGAGTGGAATTAGTTATTTTTTATATCATGTCACCATGAAATCCTTTGGTTGAAAGGAACTGTTAACTACTCACCCTATCATATTGTGGCCAACTTTACACATACAACTTTAAAAATGAAATGTATTTTCTCTTGTGTCTAATTTTGGTTAACTTAGTGCTGGTCTGGATGCACTTATGGGAAAAGAGTCTGGACCATTGGTATGCTCTTTATCGCTAGCAGAAGAGATTGCCTCTTCAGAAGTGGTGAGTCGTCCGCGGTTTGGTGAAATAGTGTAAAATGACGTCAGTCCTGTTTCATCTTAAAAGTTATGAGCAGCCATAATACAAGGTGACATCTTGGAAAAGATGCACCTCACTGAATAGAGATGCGCAATATGTTTTAGTTCACCACAAAATGCAGTGAATCAGTAGTTTTAAGGAAACAACGCCACTAAATTGTAACCACTACACAGATGGATTCTGGAAGCTACTGTATCAGTAATGTGTGAAGTGTAGAAATAGGCAGGGCAGCTACTTAACAGTTTGTCTATGTAGGAGAACATCTACATTGAGGAGCAGCGACACAGCAGAGAAATGGAAAGACCCAACGCAACGATCCAGATCAACAGGTAGTTTAGCCTTTTATAAAGATAATATAATCCAGCTATTGTTACCCTGTCTGGTGAACAGGTTATATACAGCATATTAATATACAGCCATGGAAAAAATTAAGAGAACACTGCACATTTTTTAAAATATAATAATATAAATATCAAAAATATTTGGAACAGTATAAATATGAATATATTAAATATGACTACAATTGTATATATATATATATATTTAAGACAGGAACTGTGCTGTGTGGCCCATGTTCTGTCCATACGTTCTTTACCACTTACTTACCATAAGTGAATTTCCAACTGGATTTCATTCTACATAGCCTATGAAAAGAGAAAACGCCACATTGTGTTTCTACTACTAACCAGCACTGTAGATCTATACAACAATAGATGTATCTCTTAACTTGGAACCATAGAACTCTTCATTCCTGTGTGTGTGTGTGTGGATTGTTTTGTAGGAGATCTGTCAACCTGCTGAATGGAGTCTTGGCTTTGGGAATCTGTTTTATTTTTTCCATTTTTGTCTTTGCTTCAGTGATGGTCTCCAGTGTTCTGAACACCAGTATGGTGTGGTGCAGTATACGTTACTTACTCCAACCTCACTGTGGTGTGCACTATGTGGGCCTGCCTCCAGTGTAGCACATACTGTGTTACATCTGGGAAGTTCCTTATGTTTAACTACTGATTTTAAGTTGATCAACTACTGATCAAGCTGGCCATAGAACATATAATTAGATTTAACACCCGTTTTGGCAAGTAAAATGTTTATATAAACTTTAAATAATTTAAAGTTAAACAATTAATAAAATATGTATTCTCCATGTATGTTCCATGTCTTATTTTAGCTACCTACATGGAAGTTAATTAATCAGTGTAAGTATAACTTAAATTGAAAATATAATTGTATTATTTATTTTTTTAATTGTGAGGGATGTGAGAGGTTAATGAGGTTAATGAGGTTGTGAGACGTTACTGACTAACGTTTTTGACAATGTCCGTCTTTTATTATTCTATTATTCTAAACACCCATTCCAAACAATTATTCTAAACACCCATTCCAAGCCAAGCAGTTTTTAGTTTTTAGGCTTAAACACCAAAAGAAACAGAGGAAATATAACCCTGATGTTTTGGAAATTTTGTCTGTATCAAAGGCCACCCCACCAAAGGCCGTTTGACATGATATATCATTCTATCATTCATATAATTCACAGACACATATGGAGCTAGATAGAAAACTGTGTGCCCTCGGATGAGGCTGACCCTGAACAAGAACAACATTTTTGTGGGTCTCCACAGTAGTGTAACATTTTGATTCATTGGTTTATTATACATATACGTCAACATCTTTTCATGGATGTGTCATAGCAGGGTAAACACTATGGAGGCCCAAAGCTGCCAAAATTAAAAATAAATGTATACATTAAAAAAGTGCTCAATAAATAAATAAATCCTATTAAATGCACCAAAAAATAAATACCTTAGCATGCTATGTAAATGACCTTGGTTATATCCCCGTGTATTCACAGAAGTTATCATTATTTATATTCCCTTAAAAAAAGGTTGTTATTTTTTGCTTCAAGAATATAAACACTATGAGAAGGATTAAAGCTAGGGTAGGCAAGAACTAAAAACTAGCAAGAAACGGCTAGCATTTGAAATGATCCAATGGATAAAGTCCCATCTCCTCCCTTCAGAGCTACTTTCAAAAGCAACGCCTCCAAAACATGTGAACGCATGTTGAGTTCAGCTGGAGGACAAGTCAGGCTACCATAGTGTGACAAGCGGAGACGAGTGAAATAGTTATCATATATCAGCGTAACACATCATGGCGGAATCACAGCAACTTTATGAAAATAACTAACTAACATGGCTGTTCGTACTCACTGTCAAGCTAGCATGTTTGTTGAGCATTGAGTTTGATTCAGTAACGAGCTGGCAGATAGCTGCAGTAAATTACATTAGATTAGGCAAAGCTAAAAACAGCTTGCCATGATACACATTTTCCCGTTACTATCAGTACACTTTGACTAACAAGATACGTTTTTTGCATGTTAGAGCTTCTACGATGAGAAAACAAAGTTTCTCTGGTGGTTGACTTTGGGTGTTGCTATTATTAATATAATATTGCTATTATTACACCACCTACAGCTTTATGTCTGTGCTATTGACCTGGTGAGTTATGTGGACACATAAGGGCTGTTAGAGAACAACAAAGCCCTTTTAAATAAAAATATGTAATCATATTGATGAATGTTCTGTCCAATTATTTTCAACTTTGGGGTTCTAACAATTATATATAAATTTACAGGCTAGAATTTGAGAACTGAGCTGGATCAGTCACATCAAGTCCTGGAACTCTGCCTGACTCGTGACCCAAATCTGTTCTTCAACGGGCATCAGAAAATGCTCCTCCAACGGGCCCTCCTGTATCAGATCAAAAAGAATATTTTACCCTGTTCTGGGAAGTATTTTATTTCTTTGAAATAAATATTTTAAAATAATAAATGCCTTCTCTTTACATTTGCAGCATACACAATCAAATAACTATATTTATGTTTACGTCTTATGTCTCAACTAATGACAACCAAATGTGGTATGACACTTTGTTTATTGAAAAAATACAAATACTATCACCTTTTATCATAAAAAAATACATTAACACCATAACTAATTATTATATACAGGATGAAAGACAAGGTGTGTTCAGAGGTATCTTGACTGATCACGAATACAGGTTCTACTTGGCAAGTAGTGTCATATTGCTGCTGTGTAGATGATTCAGTCTTTTGGCAGTGATTGACCTCTAGACAAACCATGTCACAATTAGCTCGGATAACATGATTACCACATTTGAAAAACAACCACATTACTGTAAAAACAATAACACTATCTCCATCTATTGTGGGTGCAGAGTATTATTTGAGTGCTTTTTATATTGGCCAGAAGTAATCAATTCAAGTTTTTTTAGAGTGATGTTGCAATGCTTTCTTATGTGGGAACTCCTACGTGGGAGGTTTGAAGAAATAAGTGGCCCTGAGACAAAAGGTTTCTAATCAAAGGAACACACATTCCATCACACCTCTCCCTGTCTCAAGTTTAACCCAAGTGTAAGACATATGACATATAACAAAGATAGAAAATGTAAGTTAGATTCAATTATCAATTATTTATGACTTGAAATCCTTGGAGTTAGCAACATTTCACTTTCAGTGATTTGCATAAATCCTATAAAATGATTTATTAATATCAATCAATCAATCAACTTTATTCCAGACACAGCGGTCCATATAGTCATCACAATACATATAAATATAAAAAAAAAAAAAACATTTAAGAATGGAGCCGATGAGGCATCATTAATAAAACATATATAAGCTTTGAGTCCAATGTTTCCA
>JAODLI010002809.1:0-10279 GCA_027575585.1 Percopsis omiscomaycus
CACACACACACACACACACACACACACACACACACACACACACACACACACACACACACACACACACACACATATAGACAGATAAACACACACTACAGATCTTTAACCAGCAGTCTCGCAGCGGGTCTCCGACTTTGCAGTCAGTAAACTGTCAAGATTCTGGGTCCTCACAATTAAGGAGTCTCACCCTATTCTTCAAGCTTTCATCGAATGGGATTGTATTATAAAATTAGCAATTTAAATAGATTTTAGGTATATTCAAATGTATCCTTCAACAAGTTAACTTTGATATGGTCAATGATTATGCACCCAACTCACTATAAAGTTGAAAAACTCAATTGAAAAACTGATGAGGACTGATGATTACATTATTGATGATGCAGCCCTTTAAAGCGCTGCATAAATCTAAACTGTGAAGATAGCAAATGGAGCTGGCTGTGTCGATTCATCTAGTGAGCATTTGTCAAATTTTTGGTGCAAAGCAATTTATAATTGTCAAATGCTTGTTGCTGCTAAACACATGCAGAGGTATAAGCACGCGTCTCATTTGAATTCAAAGCAACAACCTTTAACTTTTATCATATGAATGTTTAGCTGAATTTCTTGCTGATTGTAATAATACAAAAATACCTACTCCTTATTCATAGAAAGGTTTCCATTTGCGAAAAATTGGCAATGAAAAACTCAGTTATATAATCCTCAATGCACACCTTGGGCCCTTTTATAAAAGAGCAGCAACACATAAATACCACAGGATATCTGAACACTGACAATCAGTTGCCACGTGCCACAAGGCTAAAATTGTCTAGGAATAATTCCATGAAAATTAATGCAGTTTAATGCACTGGCCTGCCAAGTCAACAGATCTGAATCCAATTGAACATCTGTGAGATGAGATGGAACAAGTTAGAGTTGTGTTGCACTAGCAGCCAAGTCAACACAACACCTGGGCCCTGTTTCAGAAGAGTCCAGTTCAGTCACTGCAACAACGCACTCTTAAACGAACCTGTTAAACTTTGTTTCAATATGTCATGCACCTTGATGTTATTTACATAACATCATTCAAGTTTAGATAACAACATTTAAATATGATAAATCTACTTATTGGCACTTGTGTCCTGGGGTTAGTTGGCTCTGCTGTATACCATATCTGTAAATGTATGCTGTGTTATAGATTAATGCAGCTCTTCAGTCAGGATGAAAGTTTATGTTGTTTTACAAGCCTCCACCTTTTTCCTATTGGCTACAAAGTGAAACTCATTTCATATCACAAGTAAGGAAACAGTGTTAGCTACACACCAAATGATTGTTAGCTACACACCAAATTATTAAATTATGTTTTTTTAACTTGACCATTATGGGTTAACCACAACCACACCGCAGAGACAGTTTGAAACATTGCAAACAGGACAGCCAGCTCGGTGGAACTGTAGGCCTACTGTGAGCAAGCAACTGTACATTTGCACCATGATGGTGAAAAAGGATTTCGAAGTCAGAAGCTAATGAATTTTAACAGAGAATGCCCTTCAATACACTTCAACAGACGCAGTACTGTATATTATTTGGATTTGGCTCAGACGTACAGCAGGCTAATGTTTCCAGCTAATTAGCAAACTGCTTAATGGCCGAGGCTAAAGGTAATTAAAGTCCATTTAACAAAAAAAGGCGAATTTATTCAAGTTTAGTTTGTCATTGTTTTCTACTAAGGTCCTTGTGTAACCTTGTAGTATCGCTGTTTGGGCTTTATGATGACAGTTTGTTTTGCAATTTTGCTGAGGGACACGGACCATTATGTTAGCGTCTAAACAATTAGAAGCAGTGTTATTAAATGAAATTTTTCATTGTCAAAAAAGTCAGTATATACTTCAGTATCAGTTATTCTATCGGTTGGCTATGCTGGTCATTTGTATGACAAATTAACGAGGGACAAAATATGACAATATCAAAACAATAATTACCAACAATTATATGTCAAAGAATAAATTGAGGGCTTGGAACCAAAGGGCCATAAATGCGTTATATCAGATTTTACCGGAGAGTCAAAACAAATGTTGATCAAACTTGAATCAGCTGCTGTTGCCATGTACTAAACGCAATATTTGATCTTTATTTTATTTTTTTGTTATCAGATTTAGCATCACTAAAAAAACAAAATTGCTACAGTTTAACATGAAAAATAATATTATACTAAATATTTAAAAAATGACAGAAGAGTGAGATATGCCTTTTTGGCATAAACATTTTCCCAACAGACTAATGCAGAATATGGGTGTATATAAGTAATCCACATTCAATTCTAAAGAGAGTTTATGCCCTTTTGGCACTCAACAAATTTGCCCCAAATTTGTACCTTTCAGTTTTCTTTTAATTACAACCTATAGATCATCATTTCAGTTGTGTCCTCTTGGCACTGTACATAGTATATTGTTTATTTATATTATTCAGCCAAAATTGGTCAAGCTGCCTGATATTACAGAGGAGGTGTCAGGTTGCTCCCTCACTGGCAAAATGTTCATGCCTATAGCAACGTGGTTATCAATCAACTGTCTGTATTGTTTGTTCCTTTAGTAGCTTTAGTAAAATGTAGTGTGTAAAGGTCTTGGCACCCATAATGAAAACACAACCACATCCAACACCCTCAAAAGCAACTATACAATTTGATTGCTTTCAGTAGTCAAAGAGCAGACTCTGTGAAAACAGGACTCAAAATAAGTATTAAACTTGTTGGAACAAGATCTACTTTTGGCCTTAGGTGTGAAGAGGAACAGACAGCCATGACAGCTGGCTTAGTTACAATTGTTTCCTGCCAAATGAAACATGCATCTAGAGCATACAATTAGAAATTACCAAGCTCTAAAGGAAGCCAGTTTTTTTTTTTGGAATCCAACTGGTGGAAATTATATATTATTTTCATAAACTATATCATTTTTTTGGTTAATATATATTTGCAGACTTGGCGAAGCAAACTCATATATATACTGTATATATATTACTGTAAAGAGGTGCTTCATATGTGGAGATTAACGTAACACTACTCGATCTGTGACGATTTGTGTGTTCGGATAAATACTTTGGTTTGGTTTGAAACTCACCGAGTGTGAGCCCCTCTCACACCTGAGTGCAGAGTGGCTTGTGCTCCTCTACTCCTCATCCTACAGTGCAAAAACTGTTTGCTACCCCTCCACATGTGTTTTGATTATAATAAAAGTGATCTTGGTTTGAAATGGGCTTCTTGAGTGTATCTTTAAAGGAGGTGCGGTAAAGGTTGTAGATTATTACAACTCATTGTCATTAACATTTAAAAAAAATATATATATATATATTTAAAATATATTTTTAAATCCTTTTTTTACACCAGGAGCTGTTACTATCTGTGTAAAATAAGCTGTGAATGTGACATAACTAACAATAAATAAATAGAACTAAATAGGTTGATATATAGTATAGTCTTGGTTCCTAAAATATTTGGATTGGGATCTGAGGTTGGACTGATTGACATTATACGGGGCAACATATTGTGTTGTGTGTAAAGGTGACAACCAGTCAAGTGTTATTTATATACACAGTTCACGCAAATATGTCAAGCTGTCAAATGACTTTGTTGCATGCTTTTGACAGAGTATGTTAATGTGGGTAAAGTACGAACTTAGTGGTGTCAAGCCCTGATACAGATGATGCTGAGCTGATGTACAGTATATAAATGAATGAATGAATCAATCAATCAATCAATCAGGCTCAATGGTTGTTGAACTGTCATGCATTTTGGCTGTCTAGAGCGATCAAATAGCTAGGCCATGTTTTACATTGCATATTTTCCTATTGTATAACAGCCCCACTGCAGTCATCTTAATCTAAGGAATAAATACGTGTGATTAATTATCAAAAGAAAAACATACACAGTACATAAATATTTCAATATATTTATGTACTGTGTATGTTTTTCTTTTGATAATGTCCAACTCCTCTCTAAATTAGTACAGTTTATGTATAGAGTAGCTCTTGGAAGTTTTGTATTCACCAATATAATTTAAAACAGCATACGGTAACTTCAATTGTTGTGTACTTTATAATATATAATTCTGGTCATAATTTGCTGCCGACGATATGCGTCTCAACCAATGCAGCTCCATGGTATCCATCTTCATATCAAGGAATAGAGGAAGTAGTAAACATTGTTAAACACTATAGTGTTTGATGATTCTAGTTGCAGTTGCAGAATAACATAGAAATCAAAGTTTTAACTGCAGGGTGCCTTTAATGGGCAGGTTTCCTGGACAGATCTTAAGCCTATAGTCCTAGATTAAGGATGTTTGTCAATCAATATCCATTGAATTTTCTCTTTGGTCTAGAACTAGGCCTAATCCAGGTCTTGGAAACCAGCCAAATGTGTTTCTCAGAGCTGTGCTCACTCAACAAAAAAAAAAAAAGAGAGTAATGAAGTGTTATTCTCTGTAAAACCAAAAGGGTGCAGCATAGATCCATAGAAATCACACTCTTGATCCTCTTCTGCAACTTGCTGGGACAGGTTGACATTAAGGGAAGCAGTTAAAGGTTAAATACTTTTCTCAAGGGTGCTCCACACAGTCTCCCGCCATACGGAAAAACCCTCACACAACCTGCGGTTCGTAGATCACCGTTTTACAACGCGGTAATGGCCGGACTGCAGCAGTTCAGCTTCAGGGCTGCATTCTAATCACTTTGCTCATCAGCATTTACTCGCCAGGTACAAGGATGTGAAGAATATTTCAGGTAATCGCAGATTTTAGACACAAGCTGGTATAGCTTCTAATTTAGCTACCTCTAGTACGTCAGAAGCCAACTTTCTATCTCAATTAGGTTACAATCAGTAACATTTTGTTCTTAAGAAATATGAACCTGTGTCAGTTTGTATCAATCCGACAAGTTCCCAAACGTGGTTGTTGGCCTTCTCCCTCTCCTTCTGTCAGTATTGTTATATTGCTGCTTGTTCATCTTGCCCACACTGGGCCCTTCTCTCACTCTTATTTCGATCTCAAATCTTCTGCAAATGTTAAACCGCAGGCCACTGGTCAATAAATATCTAACCGATATTAGAAAATGTCTATAATAACACCTTTCTTGCCGTGCCCATTCACAGGTACTGCTGCAGACATGCGGCTCGCAATACTGTAGAAAGATACTAAAGAGGTGTTGTAAGAGGCAGTTGTATCATTGCGCAGTTTCAAGTACTTCAAAACCTCTTGTTTTGGGCAAGGTATTTCCATATGTAGTGTAAGCATACATAAAAGCTATAGAGTAGATTTATGGCTTAGCCTCCAATCTCAGCATTACATTTTTAATCCCCCCCTCCCCATCTATATTTATTGTTTGTTATATAGATTATTATCCTTATCCTTTCTACTACCTTAGGCTATAAGTGTAAGTATCCTCTACAGTATTTGATCCCAATGGGTGTTTTCTTCTGCTGTAACAACACAGTGTCTCCCTGGGGATGAATGAAGTGTTAACATATCTTATCATCATACAGTATGTGCGCATGTAGATGTTTTACGTTATTTATCTGGCTGGCTCACAGCGTTCGTTTCACACTCTCGGGGAAATGTGTAGTTGTTGATGTGGCTTGTTAATTTAGTTTTATCGGTGATGACGCATTTAAGGCTGCCAAGCCACATTTAGCGACACCAGCTCTTTTCCTGTGGTCTCTCTCTCTCTCTCTCTCTCTCTCTCTCTCTCTCTCTCTCTCTCTCTCTCTCTCTCAGACCGAGAGTAGACAGATGTTCATATTAAAGAACAGAAGTTGGCACCAAGACGACATCGGCAGCCCGAGTCATGTGCTGCTCTTAGCCCAACGCCATCTTGTTCAGCCTGTCGTGATGAGGGACAGAGCACAGGTGGTGGTGAGGCAGAGAGCGTGAGACGAAGGGTGGGCGGCCTGGCAAGCTAATTATTTACAAGGGAATAGACTGAAAGAGTGCTCACCGCAGCCCCACCTAGGTCAGGACACACACTCTGTTTACGTTCTCAGGGCACGGTAGTTAGATTAGATTAACAGTAATTTAGGTTGACATCTGCATGCCCCCACATGCAAAAGAGAGATGGAGGGAATGAAATGCAACTCTCCACTCGGTGGTCCTGGGAAGAAAGACAGGCTATAGGGGAAGCTGGGGCGTAGTGTGTGTATAAGTGCGTGTTTCTGTGTATGGAAGGGTGTGTATGTTTAAGTATTTGCTGGTGCCGGAGTAGAAGGCTGTGTGTGTGCTACTTGATTTGTGTGTGTGTGTGTGTGTGTGCATGGGTGTGTATATTGGGTGTCTTTGCTGTGCATGCATACTGGCATGAAAGAAGAGTCATTCTTTGTGTGTGTGTGTGTGTGTGTGTATGTACATCTCCCTCTCTTTTCAAGTGTCGTGTATATACTGTACATATAAGATACAAAGCCAGTACGTGTTTTGTGTCAGTGTGTGTGTGATTGTGTGTTTGTGCAGGACATAAACCAAGGACAGGAGTGTGTGTGTGTAATGCAAGCAGTGGGAGCTTTGCGCCCATTTAAATTGGCATGTGTCCTTGTAGACGTCTTCTGGATTTATACTGATTTGCTTGGCGTTTTGGGAAAAGCATAGGATCTCACACACACACACACACACCCAAAGAAAAACACTGTCTCCTGCTAGCTTGCTGATGCGGTTTGCGTGGCAGAGGAAGGCAACTGTTGCAAGTTTGTTTTACTGTATGGCTGCTTTGTCAACCACTCTTTTAGTTCTGTATGTATCAATGTTCATATCAATAGCTTTTCTACTGAGTGTACTGTAGGCATCTCCATATATGTATTATCTCTAGCTTATAAGTAATGAATGAAGTACCAATGCCAAACCTTTTCATTCATCACATCATTAACAGTATACCAACAAAATGAGTGGAGAAAAAACAGCTGTGTTCAGTCATTGCTAAACCGCCTGGATGTTCTAAATAAGATTAATTAGTCTAGAAAATCCCTAGGCACACTAAATATTATAAGGCAAATACACAGCATATAAAACATGTTCTGCCTAACATGCTTTTTTAGCTGCATTATGTTTACATTTGCATTATCATCCCAGGCATTTAGCCAAAGTCATTAGCCAAAGTTACTTTTAATGAGTACAGTATATAGTGTAAAATATGTCAGCAACATAATTCACTATCATTATGCAAAACTTCCTTCACTACACTAAGTGTAGGGATAACAATACTAAAATATAGAATAATACAGTAAGAGAGAGAGTATATTAGAATTTGAGGAAAAGGCTAATTGACTGTGTTCAAAGCCATTGTCAAGTTTGAGTACCTGTTGCAACTGTAAGAATGATATTCACTTGATCTGGGAGTTGTGTTATGGAGAATTTCATATTTGAACTATATACTACACTTCAATTCTCTGGTGTACCAGTCTATGTGTTTAGACAGATTTAAGCACACAAGGTAATGTGAGATGTTTTGTTTTTCTGACTGCTCCAGGATGGGAGCTGCCCGTGCAAATCATTACTTATTTTCCTGCTGTACTCAGAATATATTCCAGATGTACTTTCTTTAGCTACTAACTTATGAGGGCACTATTTAGAGGACCTATTGTATATGACCTTTCACCTTAACCCTGTTGCTTGGGTATAAGAAGGGTAGCTCAGACCTCAGTGATTTGAGCTCTTCACTCTCAAGACTGCTTGTTCAATACTGGTTGTGAACGGCTCCTTCTTTATAAAGAATAATAAAAGATCAAGACAAAATTATCTTTCTAGTGTGGTTTATATTGTAATTTCCGTAACAGTTGTTCTTCTTGAAGCCTAGTTCTCAGTACTTCGTATTCGTTAAAGGAAGTCTCCAAAAGTTAAAGACCAGTCAATTCTAAATATATTTTATTTATTTTTCATTTTTTTACTGGCCAACGACAATTTTCTTCCTCTTGTTAGACAGTGACAGTTCCCTCTCAGTCTGTCAGTTAGTTTCTGGGTTGACATGATTTGTGCCACACGATGACAACAACTGGTGTCAGCTTCTATTTTTCACCAACTTGTACAACAACACGCATACTTGAGGAAGTTCAGTGTGCAACAGACACAAGTGCCTTAGTCCAACATAAGTACACACACATCCCCAGACAGAATAACATCCATGTGATGTCCTCTGTCATACTTGAGAAACAGGGATGTATTATTCATTTAAATTGGCATTAGGTCAGCAGCAGAAATAGATGACTTTCTGCTTTCTTCCATGCTATTCCATTAGACTGGGATGTGCTTTCAGTTTTTGTATTTTCGCTTGTGGCCCTTCAGTTTGGTAAAGAATGGGAAATGTTTACATATTCAATGTATAGACTTTTTTGGCTTAATGACTCATAACCTTTCTTACACACAGACATACAGTACACACACGGTAGGGCTCAGATTATTTACTGGTCAGTAAATCATACTTTACTGCCTCACTAGTTTCCAAAGTTGTATCCTGTGCAGCCAAATTCTCTTTATGGAAACACACACAAGGGAAGGGTAATGGCTTTTTTTGACAGCTACAAAATGCACGGGCCCAAAGGAAGCAATAGTGTTTTACCCTTTAACCCAGGATCATGAAAGTACTGATGATTTTCACCAGACCTGACTCCAGATCACATAATAATAATTAAGAATAATTTATTAGAAGTAGTGGTAAAGGCATGGCTTAAAGTTTATGTTTTTATATTTGCCCCAAACTGCTTTTTTTCTTTTTACTCTATGCTGCCACCTAGTGGTATAGGTGCAGCTGTGCTAATACTACTATATATGAATAAATACAAAATGTTTAGCTACTAATAAATATGTAACTAGCTCATTCTGTACACAAAATTTCTTGAATCTCCATCTCATGTGACTGTACATCGTTTTTAGATAGTATGATATAAGATAATATGTATTCATATTATGTAGCCTATACCAAGTCCTTTTTTAAGATTCAAAATGTGACTCCCCCTACATTTAGTTTGTGCCCCACCTTGGCTATCCTATTCAAAATGTGCTTGACTGACCTTGTGGCGCAACTGTTTAGCTTCTAGCAACATAGACATTTGATTCATTTGAGTATCAAAAGGAGTTTGTGGCAAATTCCACTTGTATCGTAACCTCATGAAGTAACATTTGTTTGTTTCGTCCAACTGTTTAGCTAGTTCAAATACATGCCTAAGATATTGTGTTTAAGTGTTTGTTTCCAGCATGTACTGCTTCTGGTTCTCTATTCCTGACTGACAAACAGTCAGTTATTGGGGGGGAACAGGCAACATTTTGCCTTAAATACTGCCTTTAGACCTTTGTATTTTTCTTGATCTAGACTTAATTAATCCATCACCGTTCCTAATGATAAAAATAGGACAACAACACAAGCAATATTTCAAACAGGGATAGTTAAAACAGGGATGTGGAGGGTATTTCAAGTGTTACATAAGCGTAATACACCGTAAGCCACTATAAATCTGCTTCCTCTTCAATATTTTATAGATGGAATGGAAGCGATAAGGATATTTATGAGTCAGTCCTGAACTATAATATGGAAACAAACTTGTGAGTCATTCCTATGTACAGAAACAGTGGCGGTCCTCCAACTTCAGATTGTGTTATTGCATACTGACTCATAAACATTCAGAGAGTAAATAAAGGAAGAAAAGAAATGTTTTGTTGCAGGAGGTAAACTCCAATGCTGATTCATTCAGTACAGGTTTGAGGGTTAAGAGGCAGAGCAAAGTCAGGGGAGTGTGAAGAGAATGAGGACCCCATAGATGCTTCGACTGTATGCTGGGCCGTCACGGCCGTTTCATCGCACGGAGGAGCGTCCGTCAGGGAATTTCTCTCAGTGAGACACCAACATCCATAATTCTTCCACCGGCAAGCCAAGCCTCTTCCAGCTGAGACTTGTAACGGAGCCCTGAATGTGGCATGCTTTGAATTAATGCACTTATGTGAGCAATTCAGCAAGTATGAAGAGGTGTGAAAAATAGCAGATGCAAATTAATTTATAAGTTAATGAAAGAGATTGGTGTTAGAATTGTATGTATGCCTGTGCATTAATACACTCAAAGCATTCAAACGCTTAATGAACCTTTTTGGGTTAGTTATTTAAGAAGACACAATAATGCCAGTGGAGTAAACTACTATATTGTCTAACCCCTGCAAATGTGTTTTTGTTAAGCATTTAACGAACATCTGCTTGACACTGTTTTTAGGTTTTGTTAGAAATTATGAATATTATGCTTGCATAGATTTAGTAAATATTAATCAATAAAGCTGTTTAGCAATAGTACATT
>JAODLI010002810.1:0-10279 GCA_027575585.1 Percopsis omiscomaycus
CCCCCCCCCCCCCCCCCCCCACACACACACACACACACACACACACACACACACACACACACACATGTGCGTCTCCTCCCCTCCTCTGGTGCCGTGCGCACGCAGGCATGTTGATTAACCATGGAGGAAGTTCCACATTAGGACGTTTCTTCTCAGAAATTCTCAAAACCAAGTAAGTTGTGAGCCACTAGGTAGTGTTTTTCGAGTTGACTTTAGAAGTGTTGTTTGCTAGCTTGCTAACTAATCTTAAGGTAAAGTTGCCTGGCAATGCCTGCCCATAATATTTTGAATTGTCGCCTGGTGCCTGAATTTTGTGTCTTCCTTTACAGTAATTTCCACCATAAATGGGTGCAGAAAAGGCACAAATTGGAGCAGAAAAATTCACCAGAATGCAGGAAATGTTGAGCATCAAACACATTTCCTGCATTCTGGTGAAATTTTCTGCCCCCAAATGTTTGAATAAAATCTATGCCCATGTTGACATTGTACACATGTGAACGAAAGCACCCATGGAGTTAGGCGATTTAGGAGGGGTAGAGAATGGAATCAGCTAATGAGCTCTGTAGGTGGTGAAGTAGACAGGAATACAAGCCACTCAACGCTGAGAAGGAACAGTAAAGTTTTAGTAACGCTGGTTTCAACCACAGATGTAATTGTGGACACAAATCAAGGCATCTCCCAATAAACACTGTCCATATGGAAATATCCCAGTTATTGCAGGCCAGAGGGCCTCTGACTCAGCATCAGTCAGGTGACGCAGTGGCTTACATACAGTATGTGTTCGACTGATCCAGGGGGATCCATAATAGTGGGTGTTTCCTTAAAAACGTGAGATTTTTTAGAATGTAAGGAGCACATGGAGAGAAAAAAAACAACCTAAAATAATCCCCTTATACTTTGTTTCCTACCCTGTTGACTCTCAGAAGGAGGTCTTCTGCCGTCTTTCTCTTGAAGTTTCGAGGGAACCACTCTTGGTTCTGTAATATCGGATGTCATGATGTGAATCCAACAGCAATATAATAACACAACTAAAATACCTGTTTATCAAGTTTATCAAATCTCTACCTCATTTCCTGTCTGTTTGGATCCTTTCACACCAGTGGAGAACACATACCAGAGAGAGAGAGCAAAGTGTTATGCATGCAGTATTTAGCCAGTGCAGGCCATATTCTATTCCTCTGACAAGAGTTTACCTGCAGGCGTAGGCTCTAGTATAGGAGGAAGTGGCATGCTGAAAGAAACACACAGGGGCTATCATTTATTAATAATATTAATAATTAATAATAATTACAATTACAGCATTTAGCGGATGCTGTTTATCTAAAGTTTATCTAAACTTACAGGGAGTACTGTACAGCTCCTTACAAGTATCAAGGAGCACGTAGAGGTTAGACATCTTGCTCAAAGATGCTTACAGTGTCAGCATGTCAGGGATCGAACCCTGGACCTTTCGGCTAGCTCTACTACTGCTAACCTGTCCACACTCCAGATTAGTGGGTGGTGGGGATGGCGGAGGTCTTGCCACCCGCCAATAAAGGGTCCATTTGGACACATAGGTGTTTGAGATAACCAGATGATTAGATCTCCTCTCAGGTGGAGGGCAGGTGGTCCTATGCTGCAGCTGCCGCTGCAATCATATAAACCGAAGAGTGCGCGCACCAAGCCAGCAGTCCAAGAGATCTAATCTGCCAATTTATCTCAAACGGTGCTGACGGTGAGATAGAGAGATGAAGATGTATGATGGAGGAGTGGAGAACAATGCACACGGGTTTGCTTGACAACACATTCGACTACCCTCCCTTGCTAACCTCTTACCTGGGTTTAGCCTCCAACATGCCTAGTAGCAGAGGAGGTTTACCACCGCTGGATGATGGAGACATTCTTCCAGGAATCGAGGGCCGTCTTGCATCGGGGGGAGGGGCTATTTTGGTGGGAAAACCATCATTAATGGGGATTTTTATGGACATTTAGAGCCTTATAAGTACTCAGGGTGTTCTTACTTGTTTTTTGCTCACTAAATAAAGGTAAGTGGGAACTCTGAAAGGAAAAACAAATATCAGTGAAGAACAGAAGTAATGAAATTGGAAACAGATGTAAACTTCCACATCCTGTTCAGGCTGAATCACACTAGATATGGAGTTAAAAGGGAAAGGGGAGTACTCACAGACATGGCTCTAGGTACCGGAGGTTTCATTCTGTAGACAGTAAACAGAGCGTTTAAATCACATTCATCTATCCATCTGGACAGGATCATATGGAGCCTGTTGAAGTCTCGCATAGGCCTACCTGGATGGACTTACATGGGTATGGGGGGAGGTGCTGCACTTTTGGGAAACAGCCTTTGGGTGGCCTGGGGGACAGTAGGGCAGGCTAAGAAAAAAACATATTTTTTAATCACACTCTTGGAAAGCCAAGGTGTCATTATGGTAATGATCTGCGGTAATGTAAGTGACAATAAAGTGTTTGATGCCATGGGGGCGTCTGCAACCTACCTGCTTCTGGCTCTAGATACAAGTCATCACTGTCATCCTGAAACTCAAAAACGACAAACATCAACATTGTGTGAAATCATGTGGTAGTGTAAGTTCTTTGATGGCAGTTCCACTTTAGCTTGCCTGTTCTTCATTTGGATCCAGATACACATCTGAAAATCAGAAACAGTGCATCAGCAATGCATGAGTGCCTGATGTGGTGTCAGTGGTGTACAGCCCCCTAGTGGTGATCGAATACCCACCAACTGAAAACTCTGGCTATTGGTGTGGCTATAGACAGTAGAAACCAGTCATCACAGTCATTAGGTAGTTGGTTCGTTTCCTTATTAGCTGGTCAGTTCGTTACTTAGCTGGTTATTTACGTATTCAGCTTGTTTGCATCTTTAGCTTAATTGTTTATCGATTTGTACCTTTGTTCATTGGCTAATGTGACTGGCCCATCATAGAGGAAGTGGATTTTAAATCTACTCTGTATAACTGAATCAGATTTGCATTGTGCCCATCAGCTACACAGGTTGTAGGGCCTACCTTCCTCAAAGTTTGAAGCAGGTGTTGGAAGAGGAGGGGGCCGGAAGGGAGGAGGGTGGTCTGTTCTCCTGGGGGCAGGCTTCTTCCCTGGCTTCTCTTTTCTATCTACCTCCGGGGCTGGGGAATGCAACGGTGAATAGATGGGTGAGCTAAGATAGTATGTAGAAATACAAAACGCAAGTACGACAAGTGGTCTGTCCTTGTGTTTATTCATAATATGTCAATATTTAAGAATCATAAGCAACTTTTTTTTAATGCGGAGAGGGGCTGATAAATGGAGGGCTCACGTTTCTTGATTTGTGCATCAACACCGAAATCCAACTCATGCTGACTTGTTTTTTTCTGAATTGGTAGAAAATAAAAGTTTTCATAACAAACATTCATCGGCCAAATGTTAAGGAATGTGGACAAAAGCAAACTAATATAATACTGAACTGTAACTTGCGGTGCTCTGCTCATTTGGAATGGTCTCGGTGGGGGGGCAGCCTTCCTCTGTGGAACAACCGGATTGGACGACCTCTCTGCAAAGGGCCATCAGGTAAAGAGAAAGGTATTTCATTCTACGAGGTACGTATAGTCAGGTGTAGTGGAACATTTTTTGTTTTTAATACATAAAGCTATGATCTTGAACCGTCTAATTTGCTCTCATAAAAGGGGCATTGAATACCGGAACAGCAAGATGGGAGTGATTTAGAAAATGTTGACATTTGTTCTGCTATTACCCAGATAAACATTCTCTTCCACTGGTCTAGGTTGGACTTTGGCCACAGGGCGCTCACAGGGAGGTACTTCGTACATATCCCCCTCATCGTCGTCCTGTCACAGGAAACATGGGACCATATATCATACCTGAATACCTGAACATTAACATCTCAGCCAACTCTGCATCCTTGCACTTCACTTACAAACTCGTCTTCTGGCCAGCCATTCTCAGCGTTATTGTCTGTCAGAGAGAGAGAGAGAGAGAGAGAGAGAGAATGGGAGAGAGATAAAGGTCAAATTAAAGCGTGAAAATCCGAGGTGGACACAAGAACAAATGGCAGGAAATTAACAAATTAAGTCTCACCTATTCGTTTCGGTGGAACTGGTGGTCCATGTCTAGGAGGCAGAGAATAGATATATCATAATGATGTATGTCTGTATGTTTTTTTCATGTCAATCACAGCACATTAATGTACATTAAACCTGTTAAAGCATTTGTGTTGCTACTGCAAATGCATGCTTTATCAAGGCTCATTATAATTATTATCATTATTAATATTATTATTATTACTAAAGACAGACACATTTTTCCAATTCAATTGTAGAAGAAACTTTAAGGGAGTGGTTTTCAAACTTTTCATAGCTGCTGACCCCTTTTGTGAACACCAATATGTGCTTTTCTTTTTGCTACACAAATTGTTGGCCAATATAATAACAAAGAATAAATTGTATAAAATAATACAACTATACGAATAATACAAATGAATGAAACAAAATTAAAATGTCACAATGCTATCGCTGAAGCATCCCAATTTAAAGATTACAGGACACTATATAACCCTGCTTCAATGGCTGTGCATATTGTCCATATACTTACAGGTTTTTAAGTTTTCCAAAGAAGCTCTGAAAACACAGAAATGTAAAGTGAACCATCACAAACAGGCTTACTAAACATGTGACGTAATATAAAATGCCTAGTGTTTCGGCATGTAGTTAAACATTATTCATTCCACCAGAGTACCAGAGCTATGTCAAGGCCTTCTTTGTTGTGTAGTTGATCTAGCTAGACAGCACAGCTTTATTATGGAGCCAAGGCCCCGCATCATCAATAGATACAGTCCAAAAAATACTGCCACCCCAAAACAGTTCAGGTAGTGTCAATTATTCTTTGTCCCCTTGATCATTTTATATATTCTGCACTGTGAACTGCATAACTAGTAGAAGCCTAATATTATTATCCAGATAAGATGGTTATTTGAGGATGGATAAAGTTGATAATAAACAACAATTATCAACGAAATCTCAACATTATCCCTATGTAGCAACATAATTGAGGCTGTAGTCCGCATTGTTATTATCACTCTGATCAAACAGTGATAAAAACCATACTGATGATCGAAACAAGGAAGTTTGCTAACTCACGTTTCACACAGGGTAGCAAGGGCTCCATAGAGGAAGTTTTTATGCAAATTCCCTCATGTAGACTCATCAGGCAATAGGGGAGGTTTCAAAATCAAAAGTGTTTAAAAATGCATGATGAGCATTTAATTTTCCCAACTGCCCTTTCCCACACACTTGTATGCACTCCACGCATACACTAATGCTGAAGCCCAATAGTTCAAATAAGTAATGGTCATGAGAACAAAGAGGAAAGAGGAAAATAGCTGTGATAACATCATTCAAATCTGTCACCATCCAGTCACTAGATACTTTGCCTCTACAACGCACCCTGCTAAACAGGTAATAATACAGTACAGGGATCAGTAATCTTAGCTGCAGAAGCAACTGTTGTTCTCCATTATATAGGTTTGTAGATATAGGTTTACGTAGATATAGGTTTAATGGGATACATACGAATAATAACTAATGTGTATACACAGGGAGACAATCTGGGAAAACACCCAATGTACAAAACACATTAGTTGATTTTATTATTATTCTGTTACTATTCCAAAAATATTCACTGCAACATGTTTTCTTCATCGGGAAGGTACATGCACCCACAGAGGACTTGTACCGGTTTCATTACTATAAATGCCTCGATATCAGTTTTTTAAAACTAAATTCGAAGATGATTTTCAGGATTGGCTATACAGGATGTAATACTGAGGACCTGTAATTCATTTTGTGAGACAAAATAAGATAAAAGCTACATTTATTTTAGGGTTTCTAACATGCCCGGCTAGCTATAGTCTACTGACACCTGCAACTGTGTTTGTCTTCAACCAAAAACCTCTTTACATAGTATTTCCAGCCTTCTACTGTATATGCCTATTTACATTTTCGAGCATCATTAACTATGGTGTCTTTCTCACGTTCCTCCCAACTTCAAAAGCAAAATCATCTATTTTCCAACGGACCTGATGATAATGTCACACTTCCTTGTGTCATCACCAAGTGTTGACAAAACACTTACAACTCAAAAAAGACAGTAAAAACCAATATACTTTACCATTGTCAAGATGTAGAGTCTCGCAGCTCAAGTTATGAAACCATTTCTTTGTGTCTTGCATGCAAATGAATATTGGATTCAACTAGATAGATACAGACAGCCAGTGGACAGCCGCCTAACTGGTGCTCATTTGCATAGCCTACACCCGCTGACAAACGCCCTACTGCCTTTTGTATCATGCACACGTATAGGTAATTAAACCCACATCACTATTTTCTTTTCTTTTTATACAGTGAAACTAAACCGGTCTCCGTTATCAGTACGTATTGGGTCGGTTTTTCATAAATTAGTTTGCTAACGCTGATGGGAAAATAAAAGTTAACTTGTAGTCTATAATCGTGTGTAATATTGGCCACAAGAGGCAGCATTCATTTGTACTTGAGCAGATAGGCTCAATCAAATGGCTTTAATGTTTTAATAAATGAGCCAGAAGTGAAACAATGAGCCTTATTCAAAACGTCATTTATTAAAAATGGCTATGTTTGTCAAATATGGTTATAATTAATGTAACTATAAATTATTGAAATAAGGACAACCAAATTACTACAACAACAACATAAAACCACATAAAAACCACATAAATATTAACTTATTACAAAACATCTAAAACAGAATTTCCCTTAAGTGTCACTAAACTAAAGAAAATTTTCCAAAAACTACAAAATATGTTTAGTGAAGAATTGAGATAAGGAGTCTATACACAGTTTGCTATACAACACTTATGAGTCATTTACAATATAAAAACTTCAAATTCAAAGTTCAATTAAAATGTTGGGCTCAACCCAAATGCCTCATATAGATTGGAGAAGTTCTCTGAAAGGATTATACAAAACATTCAGTATGTGGTTCCCGATCGTCTCTTGCCCGCGTTCTAAGTCAAATTGAAATGGCTAAATGGCGAATGAGTGCAATCTGACTTTTCTGTGTAACATGGAGAGGAAGAGGAGGAAAGCGTCACTCTCTATTGACTCAGATAGTCTTGTGGTTAGTATGATGACCTGGTCCTATAAGGCAATGCACAAAATGCCCTTCAGGTTATAAAAAACATTCCCATGTGAATCACTGGGCATAGTCAACGTCAATATGAAGAGCATGTATACTGTCGGGCTGCAGACCCCAATGCCTGCAATGCCTTCCTTTTGAAAAGACACACTCCTCAAAGTGTGTCCCCAGCTTGTCCTAGTGGTTGAGAACCATGAAGAAGAACAACGTGTATGTAAGGAGATCTTATATTATAGAGCCAGCCTAGTATTATAAGACGACACAGGAGGAGGAAGCAAGCTGAGATGAAGAGTACTGTGGTGTTCACAGCTCTAGTTTTGTCACAGTGGTCTTCCACGGTTGTGCTGTCGAGCTCCACCAAATGCACCGGTGAGCCTCTGTAAACCTACGTTTGGTTCATTGTATCGAATCTTTTTATTCGCTCCTCCAACACACACTCCTCCAACTGCGTTGCTCCGTCTGTCTCTCAAACGTTCTGGTCGTCCTTCATTTTGCCGTTGATCCAGTCGATGTAGCGGGTGACGCGGGTGTACACCCCAGGCTTGTCCTTCTGGCCGCAGCCGTCGCCCCAGCTGACCACCCCCATTAAGGTCATGCTGCCGTCCTTAGGACAGACCAGGGGGCCGCCGGAATCTCCCTGCAAGTGAAGGGTGTGGAGATAAAGTGAGATGGGATATTGGTACCATATGATACGAAACCATAAGGTATCGTATCGTATCGTATAGGATAATATAGGATACACTTTACCAGCATTGCTGGTTCCAACACAATAGCAAGACGCCTATGGGCCTATGACGAACACGGTTATGACATCAGAGCTCAAGACCCCTCACCCTGCAGGCGTCGTCCAGGCCCCTGGTGTCCCCTGCACACAGCATGTTGTCGGTGACCCTTTGGCCAGACAGCACATCTGGGACGCAGCGCTCCTGGGGCCACAGGCGAACGTGACCTCTCTTGACGCGCAGCGAGAACTCCAACGCGTCTGGAGAGGGAGAGAGGGAAATTCATGTTCATTCATAGCTGTGTTTACGCAGTGGCAGGAGGGAAACAGATGTGCGGTACACTATCCTTTGGTAGTTATTTAGATAAACTGCAAAGAATCCAACGAAATGTATGTAAAACCAAATTGTCGAAAACCAAACATCCTAGCCAAATGGCCTCAGTTTTGAAATGTATAGTGGATTAGTGGATATGTATTGTGGTAATTTACGCTGTGTCTCTCTCCCGTAGCCAGAGATCTCGCACTCAGTCCAGTCGGGCAGGACCAGATCCGGCTGTGGCAGACAGGCAGGTTGAACCTCCGGAGAATACACCGCACACATGCCAATGTCACTCTTTAGCTTCAACAGTGCTGCAAGGTGGAGGGAGCAGGAGAGAAGGTAGGATTCGACATATCATCAACAAACTGTCCAGAACTCGATGGGTTAAGATTTTGCGTTCTTTTTTTATCCTGAAAAATGGACTCACCAATGTCGTTGTCATAGTCTCTGTCAAATTTCTCATGGGACCAATACTTCTCAACTTCAAAGATCTGCTCACTGGAAGAATTCTCTTTCCGGAAAGTTCTGCCAAGAACTACCTGAAGTGTGGCTGGATCAAACCTGAGACAAATATGGAATATAATTATTGTTATTATGATTGTTATTGTTATTATTAGTATTATTATTATGTGTTCTTTTTTCATTAAAAATGTCCTTGTATTTAGGTCTAATATTGTCTTTAAGGTAACATTCTTTCTGTATGTGGTCCTTAATTTTAATATCTGGCAGGTTGGCCCTTATTTCTTTATGTCATGACGGTTCCTGGCTGATGGCTATACCAGTTTTTTATTATTATTATTATTATTAATAGTGTGTGTGTAGGTGTACTACCCATGTACTACCCATGTACTACCCATGTACTACCCACCCCTCTTCGAAGCAGTGAGCAGCAGACAACACCCAGCAGGAGCCGATGAGAATTCCTCCGCACAGGTGGAAGAGCTTCTTGTGACGGGGCCGGTAGACACTAATGGCTGCCTGCCAGGGCTGCTCGGTGATGTCACTCTCATAGCCCCCCACTATGCGGAACGAGGGGCGATTCAGGGAGTTGTCCAATCGCTGGCCACATGTTGCTGCAGAGAGGAGCAACAGTGAAGTGTCATTGTTAAAGGCTGATGCTTTCACTCCACTGTATTTTAGTCATGCCCCTCCCCACCCACCCCCAAAAAAAGACATATTAGGAATGTCCTAATAGGAATTTAAACAGCCATAAACCATTACTATGTTATGCACCTTCTATTAAATATAAGGAAAAGAATATTTAAAGGGACATGCCTCGATTGTGTCTGACATCACCCTTTGTGTTTAAATATCAACTGTTTGGTTTGTAAGCCTGACAGCGCTGAGGGGCTGTCATTCCTCTCTAAACCTCCCCCCTACAACTCTCATAGGCTCAAACCATTTCCTCCCCCTCCCTGTTACCCCCTTACCATAACTGTCTGCACCTTTGTGGATAGTTAGAGTATGGCATTTCCTACATCAACAGTGAGATGGGCAGGGTCGGCGTCATGGGGGGGGGCATTCGCGAGCAATGCCCCCCCAAACGAGTTACTGTGCCCCCCCCCTAACCATAGGCTGCCTTTGGTGCCAAACTTTGCATTTTATTTATTTACATTTATCACATTCAACTTTTTCACTAAATTAACAAAAATAAGAAAGAAAAAACAGCTATTAGGCAAAATGTTGAAATATTGCATTTCTTCGTAAGAGTGTAGTATAAGCTAGTCTATTTGAAACGATTATGTTCTAATGACACGCACCGTGTGTGTGTGTGTGTGTGTGTGTGTGTGAGAGGGACAGAGAGAAAGACGTGGCTTGCACGTATAGGCACAATTCTATGCAGTGTGGGTGCACAGCGCAGTGTGTGTGTGTGCGTGTAAGAGAGATAAAGAAAAGCAGAGAGACTTTGCAGAATGTTTTGACATTAGACTGGGTTGGTGTTTTCATTGACTACAGGAAGCTCATATTATCAAGCATAAACATAGAAGATTTCTCGAAAGTCAGTTTTGGTGGGGGGGGGGGGGGGGGGGGGGGGGGGGGGGGGGGGGGGGGGGGGGGGGGGG
>JAODLI010002811.1:0-10279 GCA_027575585.1 Percopsis omiscomaycus
ACACACACACACACACACACACACACACACACACACACACACACACACACACACACACACACACACACACTCCCCATGAGAAGATGGAGAGGGGAAACGAAGGGGATAGAGGGACCGACAGGGAAGTCAAGGTTACACCCCCCCTGCTTCTTGTTATTTACACTTCACCTGTAGCCATTTAACAGTGGACCGGCCGAGAGGCGCGCGGGGAGGGGGGGGGGAGGGGGGTGTTGCTTGTGTGGGCACTGGTGTATGTCAGCTGTTTTACTGTCCACCATGTCAAATTGGTGATGATAAGCGGTTTGCAGCCTTGTTCTGATTCACCTCACCTCACCTCACCCTCCTGTATGCTGGCGCGTGGAGCGACAGGCAGGACCTTGAGGGAGGCCGCAGGATGCGTCTGTCAGGGAGGTAAATCTCACCCGCACAGGGAGCGGCGGGCAGGCAGGCATTACGGCCGGCTTTATCCACGCGGACTGCTCTGACACATCCAAAAGTGGCCCGATAAATTCGCGTGGGCCGGCGGAAGGCGTGACGGGCGAGCATCGGGCGTGACAGCATGGCAGCAAATGTTTGTTTGACCCATCTCCCCCACCCCACCACCCCCACCACCCCCCCCGAGTGATGTGCTCGTGTGGGGCCGGGCACCAGGGAGCGTCTGCTGGCCTGTACCTGGGACGGGAGATTCTTTTGTTGTTTTGTCCCGTTTCTGTCCCACTGACTGATATTCCCCATAGGAAGCCACCAAATGAGCGAACACAACTGTACATAAATCGGTGTTCGACTGTAGGGAGGGGGGGGGGGTTTAGAGACAGTCAGCATTGAGGTGTGTGTATTGCTGGAGTTTTAAAGAAAGGTCAATTGTTTGGTTTGGTCTTATTTCATTATGCCTACAGCTAACGGCTAATAGCATATCCACATCCTGTGTGCAGAGGGGGGGCATTGACTTTGAAAAGCTGCTGTTATTGAAAAGTTTGAGAACCAATACAGCCGATTTAATGTTTGAGGGGAGCTTTTAAACCTCAGCATACACTGCAGCGACTTTTCGCTATATTATATTGTGAGCTCCTGGGTTTCTAAGAATATTATACAGTTGATGGATTTGTACTTGGTAATTTCAAAAAAGCTTAATGCCCTCGGTACTTCGATTCTCACCCGGTTCAGTACACTCGCACATCTCAGCATTTCGGGCTGATAGCGTGTGGGTGCGCTTGTATGTTGTTGTTTTTTTTAATTATATATATACTTGTCATATTCAATTAGCTTAATTGATCACACGCCTCCCTCATCATTTAATTTCTGCATCTTTTTTTATACTGTTTGTTGTTGTTTTTTACAATCATGCTGCCTGCTATTTCTCACACCTTCATTCTGTCAATCTCGACGGTGTTGTCACCGTTTCATACCTAAACAAACGTGAAAGGTAGTTTACACTTCTGTTGTTTTTGTTAGTTTTACTTTTAAAGAGTTACATCGATGCAAATGGATCTGAATGTCATAGTGTACACGACAAAAATATTCTTGGTTTCGACTATAATTTGTGGGAGAATGTAAAGCCCATTCGAAGCAAATTCGCTTCCACTGTACTTTCAGTCTCCCTCATCCATGCTGCGGTAATACAATTTCCTGTCCATAAAAAGCTAAAAGCTCCTTTTTAAATAAGAGGATGAATGCCACATATGGCCACTGCCTTCTGTTGTGTCCCCATTCATTAGGAGTTGTTTTTATTCCGCCTGCTTTGACCGCACACCCAGGCCATTTTCATCTAAACTGACCCACTGAGGACATCGCTAGAATAAGTTCCTTTTATCCAACACGGTTAATAAGTGTTCATCAACCAGCCCCTGCCCCACATGGTAGATTTGGATGTGGTGAACATAAGTTAAATTAATTATGGGAGATGTGCCTGTTATCAGCCAGCCCTGAGTTACTTAAAGGAGGCGTCTTTTCATTACCTCTCCTCGCCTGTGTACGTATGTGGCCGTATTAGCAGTGCAATTCATGTGTAGACCTCGGTACAATTTAGACTTTTCTTTTTTCTTTTTTTTTTAAATCTAGTTTTAGCATCTTTTGATAAAATGTGCATACGTTCTTTTCAATTGTCTGTATTGTCATAATTGTTATATATATATATATATATAGATAGATAGATATAGATATATATAGTTATAGATATAGATAGTTATAGATAGATATGTTAATGCATTCATACATTTATTTATATAGATAGATATGGATATATAGATATAGATAGACATATACATACCTACATCTTAGCATTTATATTCAGTAGCGGACAGTCTGCAGACCAGCAGATTATGTTTGTATTTCTATATTTGAATGTTACGTTGAACTTAAGCCTCCCTTGGCCCCGTACTAAGCCCAGGAAGGACACTGTTCCCCGTCTCCGTGTCTGTCCAGGTCAACACCCCGGCGTTCGGCCCGGTGAAGAGCCACGAGCTGCTCCACCACATGACGGCCAAGGGGCTGTCGGCGCGCTACCACTTCCCCAGGCAGCCGTGCCTCTACCAGGCCAACATGGTGAACGTTCAGGTCACGCTGACCAACCGCTCGGACCACCCGCTGGAGCAGGTCCACATGGGGGGCAGGACCCCCGCTAACCTCGGCGTCCACTGCTTCAACACCGTCGGTGAGCCGAACCCGCCCCGCCCCCCCAAAGAGCAACAGGGGTGTTTATTAATACAGTGCTTTCAGCTTCTCTTCTTTTATGAATGTGATGTGACTTTGTTTAACATGTGATGTTGCCCCTAGTTATAGGCAATAGATACAGGTTTTTATTGGATTATTTCACTTTCTATAACTTCTGCAGTGGCACCTCAATCTCCCTCCCTATTCTCGGACAGTATTAAGTGGTCATTGCAATATCCAAAACCTCTGAGCCGTCTGCCATCGGAGCATCAAATCCACCTCTCCTGCTCCCCGTAGCCTAAAATAGCCGCTATTACTTTGGCTAATCCCAGTTCATTTTGTATTGATCAGACAAGAAAACATTCCCTCTCTCTCCATATCTGCTCTTATCCACCACTATGATCTCTACACTCACTAGACCCTCGCCTCCAGTAGTCCCTCAAGATCTCTTCTCCTCTTTTTCTCAGACACACACACACACACACACACACACACACACACACACACACAAAAAAAGTAAAAAAACAAAAAGAATGGTGTGTGATCGAGCATGTTAAAAGCGCCAATTGCAGGGGATTGATTGGACATTGAAGGAACTCGAGAAGCCATCGGGAAATTTGGATCAATGGAGCCGGACTGCCGGGAGAGGAGTTGCTTTGTATAGACTGCAGAGGCTGAATACAGACAATAGTTTATCTACCCTGCTTCGCTGTATGTTACGTGCAGGTTAAAATGCATAGTTGGTAAAAAAAAAAATATATAGTGTCTATGGTAACGCCTCTATGGTAATATTGATGTATGGCTACTTGCCATAGTTTTGAAAAAAGGTTGTTATTCTTTCCTAGAGTTAAATATTTATTGTGGTTTGGTTTAGAGCCCTCTCCCTACAAGGTAATCTGTAGCTACCCTTTAAAAGCTTTTAGTCAGCTATTAGGCGCCCCCCTTTCACCTGACTGGTGCCAGCTCAGGCTGTAATATAGGCTATCTTTATATACAACAAGAATACACACTCCACCCCTAGTCTCCAAAACGATCGTCTGAAGTGTCTCTTGTTTAGCTAAGACATTTTGCGTAGACGCCAATCTCTTTACAAAGATTTTGATTATATGCTTTTATTTCTTGCAAATGTGCTAACATGCTCCACAAACATCTTGCATTACCATTTATACACGCTTTGGCCTTTTAAAAAAAAAGCAGGTCTTTCTTACTAACTGACTAACTGTTCAGCCCGAGATAAACAGTGCGAGTGGGACAGACTGGATGGAAGCGGGGGTTTAAACAGTAACAGTAACAGTAAGTGTAAAGCGGTGCCAAAGTGAGTATATGACGGCTCTGTTTTCAGAGGCCTTCCTCTGGAGACCCTAGCCTTCTCCTCCCCCTTGACATCCTTGGAGAGAGTTCTACAGTACAGCAGCCCAGCTCCATGGAGAGAGGAGCGGGCTGCCTGGGCAAGCGTGCAGGACCATTTCTGTCCATCTTCTTCTCTGGCTAATCTTTACCTCCCCCTCCCCTGCTCCAAGGTTTCGACTCTCAGGTCTTTCCCTTGTATTGTGTCTTGCTCCCTCGCTCGCGTGTTCTCTCTCTCTCTCTCTCTCTCTCTCCCTCCCTCTTTTCTCCCTGTCGATCTCTCGCCCCATCTCCCTCGATGTTGACACCCTGGTTGACAAGCCTGTTTTGGAAGTATGCTAGTCCTTCATGTTTTTTTCTTCTCTCCTCCTCCTTGCTTGGGCAGAGGTGTGGGGAATGAGATTGAAGGATAGATTTCTCACACGCGGTGGCCTTGCTTTGTGAAGTAGAAAACACAAGCGGGGCGCACGCCTGTCTGTTCCACTCCGCTGCGCCCCTCCTCTCCTCTCCCTTCGCTCCAGCACCCCCCCCCCCCCCACCCCCACACCCTGCCCCTGTCACTCACTCTTCCTTTTCTCCTCTCCTCCTTCCTGTCCTCTATTCCATTCCCAGATCGACTGGAGCCCGAGGCCTCCGTGACTGTTTCCATGGGTATCGATTTCAACGACTCGACGCAAGCGGCCCACTTCCAGTTGTGGTAAGACGAGCTGACAGCCGCTCGTATACGGACGCAGGCCTCAGCGGCCAGCGTGCGTCTGGGATGTTATTCTACCCATTCCATCCCGTTTGTCCTTCCCCGTGCCCTGTCATTTCTTTTCGGAATGGTCAAAGTATTCTCTTAGGTCCGTCGTCGTCGTTGTTTATTAATTTCATCTCTTCTTTTCTAATCGTCTTCTTCCTGCTTTCTTTGCACCACTGTTCCGTCCATTGATCCTGCTCTGCTGGGATAACAATTATTCTTTCATTATCAGCCGGGCCCAAGTCAACCTGCTGAATGCCATTGGCACCAGCGCTCAGCCGATCGATAACCGTATCAGAAAATGTGTTTGAAATGAGGGGATCAATCCTAACTAAAATGCCAATCGCCAATTGGGGTTTGCAGGCTGATTGGAACATAAACATTTAATGCACAAACAGGTTTAGTCTGTATGCAACAAAGAGGATTATTATTAAACAATAATCATTATATTCATCTTTTTGATTGCCATAGTTGAGCTTTGATTTGTGTAGGGACTTCTGGCCTTAGATATATGTTTAGTATTATTATATCATTATTATTGTATTGAATCTGTGAAAAACTTTGTGTAATAAATGCATTTTAATACAATAGAATATATTGTAAAACACTGCTGCTGGAAATTCAAACACAGGTACATATTGTCTTATTGTCCTGAATGCTAGCTTTTTGTGTCCTTGCACTAAATTAAAGACATTTTCGCAGATATTGAGATTATCAAATGAGGACTAAAATGCTAATGTAAAGTATGTACATTAGCCTATATTAATTTATGGGTTATGAAATGGGTCTAATATATTTGTTTTCTCCCCTCTAGCACCAAAGAAGATGAGTTTAGCGTGTCCATCCAGCCTGCTGTTGGAGAGCTATTACTCCCGGTCGCCATGTCAGAACAGGACTTTCAGAAGGAGCAAGGTGAGTGTGTTTCAGCAGTCGTACAAAATACTTCATCAGCACTATCTATAACGCAACGCGGGGCTCATAATATACAGTAGACTACTCTTTTTCTCAAGCTTAGTTAAAAATGTCCTCTGAAGCTTTTATGGGTTAAATGTTTCTTCTTGAAAAATATTGGTAGCGCATTTTAATTTGCTTATTTAAAAAAAATAAAAAAAGATATTTAAATGACACTTAACTTTTAATAATCACCTACGATCAGATATAATCACTACATCTTTTTTTATGCCTAGAAGATGTATTTTACTAATAAAGACCTGGTCTATAATTACCGCTGGTAATACTCATTTTCTTTATCATTTCATGCATTGTTCAGCCATGTCCTTTTTACATGGGGAGATAAAACGTATGTTCATGCTGTGTTTCACAATGGCTATTCTCTGTTAAGCATCTGCGCACTTTAGCTGTGAGGTAGAAAGGGGCCGGTGAAGGTAAAAGGGGCTTTTCATTATTTCCTAAACATTTTTTTTCACCCCACGCATCCACCTGTAGAAGCACATGACTGGTAGCTTTTAGAGCATCCTCTCGTCTAAGCAATCATTCTTCTCTAAGTGCCTGCTAAATGCCTGCTTCTGCCTTAATTAATCTTCATTGGCTAGATTCTGAGCTCTTGTGAATACTCCATGCTTATCAGCCAAAAAGGTTTAGATGGGAATAGCTGGGTGTTCTCAGACCTATGCTTTTGAGCCTAATAATTGTATTATTTATTTAATTTATACCAGTACAGTTAGTTATTTTCCTTCTAATTATCAGGTTTCGGTTGTTTGCCTTATCTTTGACATCCTTCCAGCTTGTATGCATTTCTCTCCATGTATTACAGCCTTCCTCCTAGACATTTGAGCACAGCTATGTCTCATATTTCCATTACATCTGGATACACGCGTACAGAAACGGCTTAAGATGTACAGATTTAACAGGTTTAAACTAGTCCCCACGTGCCATATAAACATTGTGTGTCTCGAACAGGTAAACTGCTGGGCATGAACGAGACCTCTGTAACCGTCGACATGGCTGCAGACAATTCCTCCAGCCAGGCACTCCACAAGCAGGTCCTGTCTGTGGCCAACATGGCCGCCGTTCCATCTGGCCAAAATGGCGTTCACAGGTAAACTCGTACAGGCCTTACACAGCATACACCTCACAGTGTCACAGCAGTGGTCCTTTACGCGACACACTGTGTACTTTGAGAGTCTGACATCACTTAGAGCCATGTTTCTCAAATGGGTGGGTACACGTACCCCTAGGGGTACTTGAAGGTACTACAGGGGGAATGTGAGGGGGGAAATGGGAATAATACAAGCAATGTTGGTTGCATTACAGGCTCACGATCCATCTTAGTGTCACGTAGCTAAGCATGATAATGTTTGATGCAGGAAAGAAGGGAGTATAGGTCTGGATTCCCCCAGAAATAATCGGTTGGTTCATATTATGTTTTTTATAAGGTTGTGTTTGTGAGTCTGTGGTTGGCTGTGTGCATACATGCCTGTGTCCATTATTAGAATGTGTTTCTGTGCCGGTTTAGCTAGTGTGTGTGTGTGTGTGTGTGTGGCAGCAAGACATGCCAGGCATGCCCTGAGAAGGCTGCCTGTGTAATTGGTGTACACAGAGTGTGTTAATGAGCTTCCTCCTCTGTCACGCACACCCGAACACCTGATAGATAATTACACCTCCCTCTCTCCCTCTGTTTCCTGCCCTGTCCCTCTCTGTACGCCCCATCTGTCTCTCCTTCACTTCCCCTTTGTGTCTCTCTCTCCATGCCTCCGTCCTCCAACCGCCGTTTCTCCTCCTCACCGCGTCCTGCGTCTCCCCTCACAAAAGTGTGTGTGTGTGTGTGTGTATATATAAATATATATATATTAACCTTTGAAAATTATAAACTTTAAATATATGCAGTTATGGTTGTATCTAATAATTTTTTTAAAGGTACAATTCGAAAAAGAGTTTAAACCCCGCGTACACAAACTCATAAATTGTTACGTAAAGCATTACATTTTTTTAAAAATCCTAAAAACAAGTCAAATATAGCCCGAATTAAAGCTATTTTATTTTGGAAGTTGGAATAAAGTCAGAGAGGGTCGCCAGCAGAAGGGCAGAGTGGAAATCAATGTTAGCCAGTGGAAGGGCTGTGCGTCCAATAAGCCCATACTTCATTTGGAATAACCAATAGGACAAATGACTCCATGCTATCAATCTCCTCCTTCTGTAACGGCTGGAGAAAGAAGAAACATCGTCTTCTGCTCCTCTGATGAAGATGCTCTCCATACACTCTTTACTGGTCCCATTATGATGATGTCATCACAGCCAGGCCATGTCATGTGCTTTGGTCTTGTAATGGTAATGTAGTTGACACCACCTTCTTAAAAGAACAGTTCTGAAGTCCTTTTACATTGACAAGAGTAATGCAAGTTTTTTGTGTAGAAGAAATGTCCCTGTGTCTGAAATACCTCCAAATCCCGTTGGCCATATTTTTTAATTTGCCATTATTAAATACATTAGCTCCCTTTCATGTATTATTTGTTTTCATTTTTTGGCTTCCTAATTGTTAATTTTGGAATGTATATTGTAAAAGCACGCTCAAAACTTTTGAGAGTTTTGTTAACAAAAAAATAATCACCGATATTTTGTAACTTTATGCAAAAATCAATCTTCCCTCATTCTCCCATTGAATCGCATCACAGTCTGGGGGGGAAATAATATCAATTTACTCTATAGCTGGTTATATAATTCCGTGGCATTTTTGTTTATTGACACTGCACATACATTGTGCACACTGACACACATACACACACCAACACACAGAGCTGAGTGATCAATGTGATCGGATACGCTCACTGATGGCTTATCGTCAGCCAGCATTAAATGGGATGTGGGAGGTGACCTCCATTCTAGACCCTTCTGTTTTTCTTCTGATGCCCCTGAGGACAGTGTCTGAGGTAAGGCCACACACAGAGTCTACCTGTATATATAATTGACCGTAATTTCATCTTATCAGGGCCAGTTATACAATATATTTCTTATTACATTCATGTTGCTTGTGCTTTACATTGAAGATTGCCCCTCCACCTTACTGAATTGTAGATGGCTCTGTTGTCATACTGAATAGGCCTTAGAGGGATTACAAAGCAATGTCTCTGCCTACAGCTCCTGCAAAGTTCTTGAATACCAGTAGGGGGCAGCACTGCTTTTCCCAGGTAGTGAGTGAGTGCAGCGGGGGTAGGGGGGGAAGGCTGGAACACACAAATTGATTGCTGGAACTGAGGGTGGCAATAAATCAAGCAGGAAAGCAAATGTAGAAAATGCTGTTCTTGTTTATGTCTAAACAGGTGGAATAGAATAAATGTGCTCAATTTTTCAGTCGGTTTGAAAGCAAATTTGATTGAATTTTGCATGCATTGTCAACCCCTCTGGTTAGAGCCTAATGCATGCATTGTCAACCCCTCTGGTTAGAGCCGAATTTTCCAAATAAAATAAACCTGCAAGCAGCGCTCTCTCTTGCCTTTATTCTTTCATATAATTTGAGTGTTTGTATATTGTCCATCTCCTAATTCTTGGTCCTCTGGAAATTTTAAAATATATTAATAATGTTATCTATTAATATATTATCTATAATAACATCTATTTCAGTTTGTTCAGTGCAAAAATAAACATATAGTATAGAAGGTCTTTGAGAACCTTGGTTAAACAGCGTGGAGGGGTTGCGTTTAGTCGCGACTACAACTGCCAATGGTCCGGGGACACGTTTGCCTTGTAGCTTTGGTCAAGGATTGTGTCTGTCTTCCACTCTTAATGTGTGTGAATAGCACTGGTCTGGAACACTGTGGAGGGCTCTAGATTCTAATGGGGGCTAATAGCTGTGGCCATCTGCCTGCTCTCTGCCCGCTCTGGTCTGGTCCCACTGACCAGCCAGTTCAAGGACACTCATCCACTTGTCCACCTGGCCAGGACTCCAGGCTTAACAATGGCATCCAACTGCAACTGGCACATGTGTGCCGCCGAGTTGGAAACCCAGCAGGGTTGTTTTGGATTAAAACAGCACGCAGGCCATAATGTTAACAACAGTGGGCATTAACTGTTTTTTTTGTGTCTTTTTTGTTTTTTGTTTTGTTGCAAACATATAGAGGTCATGGATGAGTGAAAGCATTGTATTTCTGATGTTGCCACAGTGTAATACACGGTAACTCTTGTCACCGTTTGCTTAAGCGAGACCAGGGCCTGTTGGCTGAGGGTTAAGCACTGTATGGTAGCTAGCTGAGGCAGGCCTGGTGGTGTGTGTGGGGGATCTAAAGGTGAAGCCCGCTGTGTGTGTGTGTGTGTGTCTGTGTGTGTGTTGGGGGGGAGGCAGATGGCACACAGCCTCTCCACACTGAGGAGAATCAGAGATAATTGGAGAGTGATGCTTAGCCGCGGCCCTGCCGATCGATGCCAATCCTGCCGCTCTAAGACCAGGGGTTATGCTTTTCTTTTCTTGCCATACACCGCAATTAATCCACTGTTTAGCCCCACGTGTGAAGAGTGCAGGGGAATACCAATGACCTGTTTAAGGCCCACTTGTCCCCAAACTTTCCCTTCTGTTATTTATATATATATATA
>JAODLI010002813.1:0-10277 GCA_027575585.1 Percopsis omiscomaycus
TTATATATCTCACACACACACACACACACACACACACACACACACACACACACACACACACACACACACACACACACCTACACGCACACAAGCGCGTGCGAAGCCGGTCGTCAGATTTGATAGATTGCCAGTAGAATCTGTATAAATATATTTATATTGATTTGATAAATGCAAAACCAGGTGCATAAGGGTTTTCTGGATGAGATTCAAGGCCATATAGTTTTACTTGTCAACAGTAAAATAAAAATGTTTACTGTGAGGCAGATTCTGATCCAATCACTAAATATGTGACAAGAAAACAGAAATAAGAAATGTCCATCAAATGTACCAGCTAGTTGTCCAATCACACCTCTGTTACACATCTGTCCTTTATTGGGTATTGGTGTAGGTAGAGCGGCCAATTAAAAGACCTCAAGGTCTTACAACAAGCAGTTAGTAAATTAGGTTAAATCAGCCGAAAGTGTACTTTAAGACGTCTGTAGACACACTACACTAATATTATGAGTCTCTTTCACTATTGCAGATGGCTCGCATTGCCAAGGTTTGAGACGTGTATTAAATTTAAAGTTAAGCATAAAGGTTTGCACAGGTGTGTGGTTCAAAAGCCACACTAACCTACCTACGGTAACAACTACTGTTTCAGTTCTCCTGTCCTGCTAGAACGTTTAAAATTCATTGCCGCAGTTAAAACTGCTTCCCACCTTATCGTTTGAACAAAAGAAGACATTTCTGACAAAAGGTAGACCAACCCCCCGTTCTAGTGTCATAACAGCGTAAGGGGCAGACAATTACAATTCAAAAGGAATGGTATGTAAGAAGCGAGTGGCTGTGTGGCTGCCCTGAAGCATGCAGGTTGATGCCTGACGGCTGGGATGGTGAGACACAGGCGAAGTCCTCAGGATTTGATCTCTGGTTATCTAAAGCATCCACCTGCTTCCTCCTCATGGCTTGTGATGCTATACTCAACACGACTGATGTACTCTTTTGCGTTCTTCAGAACAAAGTAATGGCTGTAGGGGTTTGTCAGATTCATCTGGCCCGTCAGTAACAAGATTCTGACATGTTTAATGGTCGACAGAGAAGAGAAATGCAATGAACTGAACCTGAGCGAAAAGTTGGAGGACACTGTTCCACAGGCTGTAGGACTGTTAAAGGTGGTTCTAACAATTCCTGTAGAGAGGACTTTCTCTGCTTTGAAGCGCGTCAAGGCGTGCAGTCGCAACGGGACGGAGCAGAGTAGACCGTCATCGCTGGCCCTGGCCTCTATTGAAAAGGAAAGGCTTCACAAACTCACATTCAAAAAGGAGAAATTCTAAAGAAGAGTAATCAAAAAGGCAAATGGATTTTGTGCGCCGCCACTGGGATTTTGTAGGTTTACTGAATTCAGACTTAAACACATTTGATTATCAATCTGACACGCTACTATTTTGCTTAATTGGTTGTTTAGTAAAAGGCCACATGATGCATAGCCATGGGAAGCAGGCTCCCACGAGATTTAGAAAATATGGTTATGTTTTAAACTTCTTTACCAAGGGTAATTTCCGCCTACATTTTCCCTCCTTTCAAATAAATGCACATAACTTCACAACTACACACTGTAGAAACAGTTTCTGGCTTGTTTGATAGAGCGCCTGCTATTTTTTATGAACATGTATTTTCTGTAGGTTCAAAAGAGTCTCGATTCAATTGATGCCAACTAGAGGTTGTGAATATATGTACCATGTTTGGCGTAGTTATCTAATGTCAATTAGTTTCTAAATGCTTTAGAAAAGCCAACAGTGCGGGCTTTCTGGAAAGAGCGCACGTCTCAGCACTCTTGGCCTATTTTTTTTGTCATTGCCTACCCTAACATATACCCCACGTCACTGTGGTAAATAGCAGTAAAAACATTTATTTAGGCCAAATGGAAAAGTTAAAGGTTGTTGCTTCATTGTCTATCCAATGTAAAACCAAAACCCTCCCTCGCTAATGAGCTGTATGGGCCTGGTGTCGGCCATATTGTCAACTGTGTTTCGCATGTAGGGTGACAGGTGTGTTTAACAACCTCATCCCATCTCTGCTTCTCTCATTTGTCTAACCTTTTCCTTTCTCCCAGCAGGGCAGAATACCATTTTCAAACTTCTCTGAACTTTCTGAATACCTTTTCTGAACTACTAACGAGCGTGTCCGTACATACACAAGGGTACATCGCAGGTATCACATAGAGGCCATTATAAGGCTTTACCCAAGACATTAGCATAGAGGGAATGCTATGTCTTAAACATAAACAACAGCCGGCAACACTTATTTACTAACTGTACGCACTGAACCGCCTCATCACCTATTTCATGCAGCTGGTGCTGAGTCATTGTCACACCTGGTGAGTCATCATGGGTCTAGATAGCCATCTGTCGGATTTAATTATTGAAGGAATAGCCGTTGTCATCGGGCCTTAATGAGGTTTTATACAGGTTGTTAAAATAGATGTGAAAGAGAGGGAAACCATATGGCTCTCATTCACTCCCCAGTCCGACTGTACATTCATATACAGTTACTGTTTTTCTGACCCGGCTTGTTTTTGTTCTTTTTTGTTCCGTTTTGTCCTATTTTCTGGTTTGTTTCCTTGAACAATATAATATTAGTATAATTTCAATTAATTATCCTAGAAAGAGAACGTTAATAATAAATAAAGTAATATGAATAAATGGTAATACTAGTAAAAAAATAAATCCATAATTGATTTACAAAGATTTATAATTAAATACATTCTAAATACATTTTTATATTGATATTGCAACTGCTCCCAAACCGCCCACAAAAAATAAATGTCATGACCCATCAGGGAGCGGTTCTGACCCACACCTTGGAATCCATTCTCATAGGGTTCTAGATTGAGGTAAAGTGCTTTATGACGAAAAACCATGTGGTTTCAGATTTGTGCTTTAAAAAATAAGAACAAGAAAAGTGTATAATTTCACCCTCTATTGCCTGATATATGCAGTTTCTAAGTGAGTCGTCTGTGAGTTTGGCAACGTGCATGTCCTGTATAAATACTGACACCCACAGCTGGGGCCCCTCGGAAACCATCCGACATCCTGGAGAGATGTGGTGGGTTACGGGGGAGGCTTAGCCGAGTGAACACCCGGGCTCCTCTACATCTTGCTGGGCATGACTCTCCCTGATGTCCCCCTGGCTGCCTGCCTTGTTGGCCTGGCTTTTAAAACCATCACCTGCTACCAAACATCTGTCTTCGTCCAAACACACGCACAGCTGCTGCCAGTAGATGGGTATGGCTGGGCACCTGTGTGTTGACATATGCACACGCATAAACACACACACACACACACACACCCACATGCAGTACACACAGACGATGCAAGCAGCTGATGGTAGTAAGTGGGTGATTCCATGCAAACAGCTGGTGGTAATACTTGGACAGAGATATCGCGCAGGCACACACGCATGTGCGCACACACGCGCGCGCGCACGTGACACAGCTGCATATCCACATGGGACTACTCTATCCAGATGGGAAGGTGAGAGAAAGTGGAGAGAGAGAGGGAGAGGGAGAGAGGGAGAGAGAGAGAGAGGGAGAGAGGGAGAGAAAGAAAGTGGAGAGAGAGGGAGAGAGGGAGAGAGAGCCACATTTGAAAGAAAGGGCAATGTAAGGACAAAACATTAAAACAGATGAAAACTTAAAGTGAACGAGCTGAGTCGGTGACATTTCACATCCTCTAACACAATCTACAACTGGAAGGCATTTTTACTTAATCTGTTTACAAATTGATCTAGATTCCGGTCAGTGGAAGGTCTACAGCTATCTGCTGACTATTCTGTTATTCCAAGACAAGTGGAGACACACATATCAGACATGATGGGGGCCCCCCCCACACACACACACACACACACACATACACATACACAAGAAGACTTCTAAAAGCAAGTCGATACAAATGGGGTTTGACGGACACGGCACGGGAAGATGTGTGAATCTGACACCAGATGGAAAATGAGTCACTGAAAAGCCTCAATTATTAAAACTATATGCTATATGGCATCAGGCATCAATATTGCTACCAGATACTTTAACAAAAATGACGAAAGTATAGTAAAAATAAATATAGCAAAATTTAGTGCATAAGAAAATGCACTATATGTCTGGCAATATAATATCATATATTTATATATAATATTATATAATATAATATATAATATAATAGATTATCAAGCGGCATAGAAAAAAGATGCGCTTCGGAGAAACAAAGGGAAACGAACGAGGGATTATTTCATGCCAAACATCCGCGTGCAATCTGATATTGAGAGTCAAGGGTTCTCTGGTCACCTGCATATTGGGACAGGGGCTAAAATAGTGAGGAGACATCTGGAGATTTAGCAGTAATGTTTAGCAGTAAGGCATCTGATCTGTGCATTAATAGTTTAGGCGAGAACTGTTCCAACCATTTTCACCCCAGCATCTACAAGCAGACACAGCATGGATGTGTTGTGGGTTACTTCACTTAAAGACCTTTAAGTGAAGACCTTTGCAAGGGTGTTGCAACATGGTCACATACAGTACATTAACTCCACGGCTTCACTGGTGCTCATTTGTGGAAACTTCCCTTAAAGAAAGTTTTCAAGAAAACTGCAGCTAGTGCTTTGTTAGAACACTGCTGTGGTAGCTGGTAGGTTTTTAAATTTCCTGTGAGATCGACACTCTAAACCTGTGAGAAACATCACATTTAAAAGTCAGGTTCTGTTCTCTTTTCAGACGTAACAGTGTGTATACGGTACAATGGCATTTTGCGCTTACTTAATGCCAGGCACAGACTCAATGTCAGAACAATAGTGTGCATTAAGGCATTAACACCCCAAGATGACAGCCATTGGTGTTATGTTAAAGCGATAATATGTTAATAACTTTATCGAGGTTTGTTGTGTTATTGTGTCCTCAATAAAAAAGTAACACCAGGTCTTGCTTAATATTCGAGACACCATCCAGGTGTGTCACAACCAGGAGAAATCCATTTTTGATTACTGCGATCGCAATTGTAACCACATCAGAAGAGACAATAATGCTATGTAGACATTAAGAGAGAGCAGTGAACCAATATCGGCAGTACACTAAAATCCAATAAACAACTTTGGATAAAGTACCCTTTAACCTTGATTGAAGACTTATTCCCACGGTTAGCCCTGTACACAGCGCTAACACAGGAGGACAGGTGCACCATGGGAGGAATCATGGATCGCGATTGCCACGGTTCAGTGAAGAATTCCAGGACTGTTTATCTACCCAGGCTCATAAACCACCTCGCTCTGAGTTTTAAAGGCTGGTTTTGAGGCATGGCTGTGTTGCAGTCGAGTTGTTTTATGGCACCAAGACAGCAGGGAAGAGCAATATCTAGGCCTTCACAGCGACACGCGGAAAATGGGAGAGGAAAGACGAGCAGAGGAGAGAACGAGAGGGAGTTTGAGAAAATGCAATGTCTTCCTCCGAGCTATGGCTTCAGAGAGCATCCACACTTCATAAAATTCAAAAGTACTACACAGTCTAGTTTCCCATCTGTGCCACAACAAGCTTTTTAACTCCCCATGTCCCCCCCTCTATCTCTCACTTTGCTATTTATTCCTAAAGGCCGATTTAGCAAAACGCATAACGTCTAAACCGTAGTGAACATTTATACTTGTGCGCTGGCCTGTCTCCTGCGCGGACCTGTGCACGCTGACACAACAGATGTCCAACTGATGTCCTCCTGCTAAGCTCACGAATAGAGTATAATTGTTTAGTGTTCTACGCACATACAAATATTTCTTTCCAGCGAATCTCTTAATTACACCAATATTGTGCATGGGAAAAAGTTTGTGCCAATATAAGTATTTATGAAAGATCGCCGATTGTATTCTTTCGCTGTCTGAACAACCAGGAAATGCCCTCGTCTAGTGACGAGGGCATGAGTAATGTTCAAGACATAAAAATATATATTTTCAGTGAATCTATGTATTGTGCTTGCGAAACAGTGTGTGCATTTAGAAGACGTACTTACACCCTTCATGCACACACTGCTGCGTCTACATAAACGGTGACAGATGTACGTGCAGTAGTAGTCATGCTCATAAGTGGTTAGTATTTAGTTTAGTTAGTTAGTTAGTATCACCTGTCTCTGTCAAATTAGGTGTCAGCAGGTTTACATATGAATAAATTAATATGGTTTACACCCCATAAACTAGTTTTTCCATTGCGCTTAGTAGCCACTAAATATTTACATTCAACTCTAAGCAGGAGTAAACTGTGGCAAAAACCAATGGCGACCCAAAAAGTAGCGCAAACAAAACAAAAACATGTTTCGTTTAGAGTAGGCTGACATAAATAACATCTATTGTAAGGCTGCATCCATTCTCTTATTATAACAATGCAGAGATGTAGGACGGTTTGTGTTCAGGCATCAACACAGAGTGGGGGAACTCTGCCTAGCTGCTAATGCCATTTGGACGTACTTCTCTGTCACATACGACTATACAACATAAGAGGTGGACTATCCCTTGCTTTTCCCACAGTAGTTTTGCACATGCTGACCATTCGGTTATCCCAATTTTCAACTTCCATGGAATACAAAATGGTATCTCACAAAATAATAGTTGACTTCTGTGTTTACATCATAGCTTGCTGACTGATTGATTGGCAGAGCAACGTTTACCTTGCTATTCAATGTATAGTTTTTACTAACAAAACATTACTTATTATACGTTGTTGGTGCAAACAAATTTAGTATTTAGGCCTTGATAAAGACTTTACACACACTGGAACACAGTAGTATTAAACACCAGACATCTCTTAGCTCCAGCAAATCATGTGGATTAGAGATTTCAATGAAAAGAGAGAGATGGTGGGAAATATTACAGGACCAAACAGACAGAGAGCGACAGAAAAACGTCGGGGAAAAACATGAGTTTTGTTTTGATGCTCAAAAACTTTCACATCTAATAGCTAATGGACAACAATTCACCAGCACTTTAGTTGAAAAGAAAAGCAGAAAAGGAAACAGGAGGAGAGTGGCCCAGACAGAAGACCAACAGACCAGACAATGGTTCAGAATAGGCCTTTAATAACACAGCTAGCAGCCAAGTGGACAGAGGGAGACATTAGGGAGAATGGACTGGCACTTCAGCTTTGCTTGGTTCAGACACTGCTACTTTTTAATGGGCACAACCACGGGTATAGTTTGGGGACAGCAGGCGATTTAAGAGGAGACAGTGAAAAAGTTTTATTCCACAAATAAGCAAACATTGTTTGATGCATCCACCCTTGTTAAGGGTAAATTTAAGGACTGGGTGTTACAGAAAATGACAATTTACCTGCCCTCCGCTCTCCTCATTAAACCTGGACAAATCGCCAGTTAGGCTGGACAGACGGTAACATTTTTCACAAGGGTACCTTCAACAGTAAAAGACACTTGAATGAACGGAACAAGTTTTTCAGACCTGTGAATGTTTTCTAGTTTAAACATTCAATGCACACTCAAGGGGACGCTACCAAACGTGCAGCTCAAAAGGTTCACTCAACATTTTGTGGATAGTGAACGCACCTATAGCCTATCTTTGCCTACTAAAGAGGACACAGAAAACCTGTGATTGGGCCATTTCAACACATCTTTTAGGTGTCAAATTTTGCTTCTCACACTCGTGCTTTAGGTTTAATTCTCTGTTATTTCACTTTTAATGTCTTACCCACTAATTTGTCTCAACACATAATCTATCTAATATGCATAAAAACAAGATGATAACATGACAAGGGAAATGTAACATTCATTACACCCCAATAGTTTTTTTTGCCAACCTCTTGTTTTCAGTCGGTATTTAAAGTCAATCCATGCCTACAGTATAAGACAATGCGTTAATTGGATGATTATTGGATGTAAAGACTTGCTAATTCAAACAATTTGCTTATTTATCTACATGAAAACACAAAAATCAACAAGTGACTATCCTCAAGTCCAAAATTGGTCAGAGATCATTTGAAGATATAACCTAAGTGATGATTGAAGACAATTTAGTCAAAATAAGTATCTATTCTGAATATCCACACTATCAGTTGCCAGCATCTAACTACACTTCTGTCGCTCCCTGGAGAAAGCAGGCCTGGGGCCTTCTGGCAATCACATACCAAGACCTGTTCCTGGCTGGGGCCTGTATCTATAGTGCTCTGTCAGCCTGTTGTTGACATGCTTCCTATTCTTATTGTAAATGGATAACACAATGATTTACCTCCCCAGGTGTTACCCTTGTTAAATTCAGAATATCATTTCATGAATATGAGGGTGAAATACAATGACATTAAATAATAGCCGGCTGTGGAAACACGAGATGTGCAACAATTTCTTATCAAGGGCTGTACAGTCTATTCAGATGTATTATTAATTATGAGCACAAACCAGGTTCAAAGAGACATATCTGTGAATGCCAGTATGGGAAAGAAAGAATGAAAGAAAGATAGAAAGAAAGAAAGAAAGACACACTTTTTTAAACTTGCATTCGACTGCTGATGTCTTATGATTGTTTTATAGTTACTTCTATTATTAATGTTGTTGTTGTTCTTTTAACTCCTATATCTTATTTTATGTACTGCTTATTCTATGTACAGCGCTTTGAGAAGCTGCTTTTAAAGACGCTTTATTAAATAAAGTTTATTATTATTATTATTATTAATGCGGTATGTTGGAATAGTGTTAGCAACACCGTTGTCATAGGTTCGCCAACAGCTCTGTCAAAACAGATTACCAACAGATCCTGAATAGACAAAAAGCATGACAGAATTGAATAGAAGGAATTCTTGAAATCAAAAAGTTGTTTCGAGGCTCCTCGAGTGCATTTGTCCACTAGCAGGATTCAAAAGCCAAACATCTTACTGAACGGAGACAGAGGCCAGCGGGCTAAAACATAAAACAGCTAGCCCAGCAGACACACGGCCAGGAAAGGAGAAAAGACAGACCTACACGGACAGAACAAAGGTCAACAACGTCAATACGGCCGCTGGACACGCAACCTCCGTTTCACCATTCCTCTGTTTTCTCCACATCTTTGTATTCAACATTCTTATGAGTGTGTTGGAGGGAATATTGAGAACGGCATGATGGGGCTTGTAGGCGTCTCTGAGGCCTCAGGGTGCAACTGTCACTAAGCACGGATTCTCACAGGGGTGCACTTCATCAGGCGCACACACTTTTGTGAGTGGATGTCTGTTTATGTGCGCGCGCGTGTATGTGTGTGTGTGTGAGTGAGTGAGTGTGTGAGTGTGTGTGTGTGTGTTGCATATGGTGTATAGTCCTTGCTGTGTGTGTGTGTGTGTGTGTGTATTCTCACAGGGCTTCACATCCTCATCATTGCCTTGACAGCTGACAGTAAAATCCATATCAAATATATAACGTCATTTTCCTATTTTTGTTCCCATGTTTCGTCATCCAGTCCCCTTGTCTCCAATAAACAGTGGTGGTGGGATGACATGCCATTAGCTGTCCATGGATATATCATAAGAATGCAATGAAACACAGAGACAAAAAGTCAATATGTGACAAAAACAGAGGCCATTGCGTATTTCCATACAGCTCAAGAATATCTCACCCGTGGAGTTGTCTTCTGTGTCGCTGTCAGCCTCTGTCTCTCTCCTAGTCATTTTTCAGTTATTATATTTCTTTATCCAGACCCATAGATGGAAACAAACATCTCTCTGTATGTGTGTTTATGGGATGTTTGGATTGCTTTTGAATGAGGTTGAACGGAATCAATGAAGCCTTTTGGTTCAATAAATAAATGTTTAGTAAACACCTTAATTATCTAATCCAGAGCTAATCAGTCAGATAATTACACATTATACACTCTTTAACTTCTTCCTTCTTCCCGTCGTTCTTTCACACTGTCTCTCATTCTCTCCACCTGTCTCTTTCTCTCTTTCTCTCTGTCCAGCTTGAGTTTTGAGAGCAACATCGTTTTTTTCATCTATAACTCATCTAGCTCATCTATAACTTGACTGTCATCACCGATAGGAAGCAGCTATCTGTGCTGGCAAGTATGGCTTTATTAGACCAGAAGGAAAATAGAAGTAAAGGGTTTGATTTGTGAAGGGACTTCTGGCATATATATATGGGGGCAGGATGGTCTAGTGGTCTGGGTGTTGGCCTCCCAGCCGTAAGGTTGTGGGTTCGAGCCCCAGAGTCGGCTTACCTATATGCATCCTTGAGCAAGATGCCTAACCCCTACCTGCTCCATGTAATAGAACAATGTAATTGTAAGTCGCTTTGGATAAA
>JAODLI010002814.1:0-10277 GCA_027575585.1 Percopsis omiscomaycus
ATAAGAGTTGCATCATGGGAGTATGAGTTTTAAGGCTACACCAGCCACCCTCTCTGAAGGCTCTTTCAAATATTAAAACTACATTTCCTAGAGTTAAGAGTCTGAATCATACGAAAGGTATGTAATAATTACTTATTATTTTTCAAAAACTAAGTATATTGAATCAAATATGTATACATAAACCATGTTTGAATGTACATTATTGTTATAGGCAATTGATGACATGATAATTTTTAATTACAATTAGGTCATTTAGCAGACGCTTCCAATTACAATTACATGGTGCTATTACATGGAGCAGGTAGTGGTTAGGAATCTTGCTCAAGGATGCTTACAGGTAGGCCAAGTCTGGGGCTCGAACCCATGACCTTCCGGGTGGGAGTCCAACACCCAGACTAGACTAGACTAGATGGACAGTCAAAGCCATTAACATGCGTCACTGTTCCCACTGTCCTAAAAACAGGTTAAAGAAGACTCCTTTAGCACATTTTGTTTCTCAAAAGCATTTTATAGTAAAACACACTTTTATCCAAAACATTACAACTATGTAAATGAAAGTGCTATGGTATTCTTAAAAGACAACTGAACGTCAACATTTGAACTCTATAAATAAAAATATTGCACACCACAGAACTACAAGACTGAGGCAATGGGTAAAATGCTAAAATTGTACTGTGTTGTGCCTTTGTGTTCATGAAGTCCAATGCAAAGTAGTTGTTTAAATGCTTGATATATATTAGTATTTCTAAGAGCAGTGGTGAGAAGCATACACAGGTTAAACCAGCCAACATGTGCAGAGTCACAGGTTTACGTTGACATTGTTCCCCGTTTCACAACCGTAAGCAAAACAGCCATTGTGTTCTACCTTTAGTTCTGTTTCAAGGCTCACAATAGCAAATTATATGCAATAGAACCTACAAACAGTACAAGGAAAATGTGACGGTGTTACGATCACTAAACTAAAACGTGGCTATTTTGGAATCTTTACACTAGCCTGTTGTCTCAAGATGGGAAAAGTAGCATTTCCACAACCTACTATCAAAAGGTGCTTGCACAAATACTGACATAATATTGCGGCAATATTATACTTATTAATATTAAATATTACAACAACAAAAAATCAACAATTAATACAAATCTAAACCCATCATTGAAAGAGACAACTGAGAATAACTGTGGCAGTGACAAGACCGTGAAACATAGCTTATTGGACATCAGATTTACGCTAAATGAACTGACAAACCCCTGTGTGTGATTGACATCTAGTCACCTTTCAGTACACGTGTTTAGATTCAGCAGCATTAGCACTTTAGTCACTCCTCAGTGAAGAGTATGGGTTCCCTTTTGAAAAGGGAGCATTTGGAGGTCCCAAGTCCTTCGCTGGGCCACGTCAGGACCCCGTGCAGTCTGTGTACGTGGTCACCATGTTACCTCTACGCTGCGTCACGGTCCTACAGTGTTGTTTTGATGCACCCTGAAACCTACTTTCAGTGAACATTCTGTCCATTTCATCATAAATGTCTTCAAAGACGCCGGCTCCAAAGCTCCCCTGGAAGTGTCTCTTGTGTCTACTGTGAGCCTCCTGGTTGGACCTGGACGGCTCCTCAAATTGTCTTCTGTGGCGGGCGTGCCTGTTTTGGCTGTAGATATCAAAGTCCTTGAACATGTCATTGAAGTTGAAAGGCTGGTGCACGTTCTGCCTTGGTCTGCCCTGCGTGTCGGTACTGACTTGTGCTGTGCGTCCAAACTGGTCGTACTCTCGTCTTTTTTTCTCCTCCGATAAGGTTTCATATGCTGCATATGAAAAAGAAGACAATATTAAGATGCTGTCTACGTCTCATCATGGTAAGGTGTTTTTGTGTGAAAAAATAAGACATTTTACATTGCATATCAATCAATGAAATAACTTTTACCATACCTTCAGCGATTTCCCTGAACTTCATTTCAGCATCTGAACTCTTGTTCTTATCAGGGTGATACCTCATTGCAAGCTTGTGAAAAGCCTTTTTTATCTGACGTTCTGTAGCATCTTTAGGGACTCCCAGAATATCGTAATAGTCCTTTCTGGCCAGTATCAGTTCTGTTATCAATAAGATACACACTGCAACTGTTACAGACGATTGTGCAGTCGCCATGGTAATGGTGCCCCCTGTTTTAAAAACGATAAAAATCAATTCTAACTAAGTTACAAGTTGTGGGTCTTGTTACACGTCGAAACATCGTAGTGTTAACATACTAAGTAGCTAAACGAATAGTCTTATCTGGGTCAGATAAATCATGTTAATAAACCAACGTTTATTGCATTGTGTTTTTAACACTGTATAATAATATTGTTACACAATATTCTAGTTTTCATTTAAAAAACGAAGTTATAATAACTACATATAAAATCTAATACAGCTGTCGTTAGCCATCTAATGTTAATTCGTGCCTGCATTTGCAACGATGTCATCATTCTACAGTAACGTTACGTTAACGTTAGATATCCTAGCGGTATCAATACAATACAATACAATTTCTCATCGCTTCAGATCACGTAACGTTACCTTATGGAGACAATGATGTTATTGTATTGTTGGCTTGCTTAAACGTTAAATAAGATGATGATCGCTGATTACATTTTATATTCCGAAAGGTCTACTGTTTTATCGGAGAAGCATCACTGAAACGTCCTTGCCATTCCTTCTTCTCTAGGTACGGTAACTTATCGGTCTTTTCGGTCGCTTTACAGCTTATTGCTGCGCCCTATCGGTTAAGCATAGAAAATGTCAGTTGACAGTTGTTATGATACAGCATTAAGTAACTATTTACGTGCAGTGTTAATAAAATAAAATAAAAAATGTGTTATATATAAATATATATTCGGTATTTCTAATGGATGACGCAGACACAGTAGGCTATAAGAGATTACACAGCCGGGAAGATCGATATTATCAACTGCGAATAGGGGAACTGGAACGGCCATTACTAAATATTATCGCAATGATTATTGATGATTATTTCATTAAAAAAACGACTGAATGTCACTGATGAATTTGAACCACTGCATGTTTGGGCGAAAGTACGTGACGACCAATTGTAGACCAGTTGAGAAATCACATGATCTTTGTTTTCTTAGGACGACATTCTAGCGTCGTTCTCGAGACCAGTTTGGTGCCGCAGTGTCACTAGGAACTAACCATAACAGTTGCCTTTTATATTGAATGTTATTGACTTTATAACTATTTGCGTTTGTGGTGTAGTGAGCCAGCTAAAGGATTCTTCATCATTTTCAACACAAAGAACACTTGGTATGTTTTGTCATGTTTTGTGTGGCCTGAATATACTGTTAGCTAGCTAGTTTTAGTTGGTTGCCCCGCTATGTTTACGCGTAACGTTAGTGTTTATGGTGATATGTAGGGGCCTACTTTCTGCAGCGGGTATTACATAATTATCTGTGTTTAATACTCGCCGGTAGAAAACTTCGTCCATTTGTAGAATTCGGTTTGCCGTTATTTGCGCTGTGTTGTGTTTGTGTTGTTTTCTTTTTTTCTTTCATTCATTCATTTATTCATGCATGCATCACATATATGTTCTCCATCACCAGCTTGGTCAAAAAAAACAAAAACAGCCTAGACCTCATCTCCAAGACCTAACAGGATGAGTCCGAGATGCACTCCAGAAAGCTGGATGTTACAATTGAGCAGAACAATTGACCTCTGTAATGCTCAAAAGCCAGCAGCATCATTTCCATTTTCTTCTTCACGCAACTGTTATTACAGGCTTCATGTCCAGCAGCCCATCAGCCAAAAGGTTGGTTCTCTCAACTGGAAGAACATCCAAACCCCATGGAATAGAGGACTTAAGGGATGGCACTGTAAAGCTATCCTGGCGAGACAAAAGCTTGGAATCCACACCAGCGCCCTGTGTTTGAACACTTCCACTTCACGCTGGTCTGTGGGTTTGAGCCAACACATGTCCCGCATCAAGAACACCCTGGGAACGGTCACTAAGGCTGTGAGTGGGACCCACACAGAACTTCTCTCCAGAATCGCAAGACTCAAACCTAACGTTTCCCAGGTGGCCAAAGAGGTGAAGGCCGGCCCTGAGGCTTCGCCAAAGGCTGAAGAGAGTACGATATCCCCTATTTCTACTTCCACTCATGTTCCTCTCCTTTCTACAGCTGCTGCACCCAACACTACACCTACCCCTACTGTAGGGGCAGCTGCTGCACCCAACACTACACCTACCCCTACTGTAGGGGCGTCTCAGACCCCTTCCACCCCAGAACATACTGATATTAACAGCTCCAGAGTTGCACCTCCATGTAACCTCCACCAAGAAGGTGTCACTCCCGCAGTTGAGAGCACGCGTGAGCTGAAAGAGAAAAAGCCAAGGCGTCTTGCTTTTACTCTTAAAACCAGTGGTGCCACAAAGAGAGCAGAGCAGGCTAACCCGTCAGCGACGGATATAGAGACTAATGGTACCGCAGGTTCCACTTCGGCCACACCTCTGTTCCACCCCAGCACTTTCTCAGGCAGCCTAGATGAAACGTACAACTATGTGGCCCATCATATCAATGCATACTTTGGGAGCAGCACGAAGACGGGTAAAGCAGGAAATGGTGCCATTACTTCTACCTCCTCTCTGGGTCAGCCAGCTAGTGACCTCATGGCAGTCTCAAATAAGCAGGCTGTTGCGTCTATTGAAACAAGTCGCTCGTCCTCACTGAAGAGAGGCTTAGGACACTATTGGTCCTACTCCGCCCCGACTGTCCAAGCTTTTGTGGGGAGCTATCTTGCACCCTTGGTCCCCAAGTTCAGGGCTGCAGAGTCCAAGAGCACTGCCGTAAAGGAGAAGAACTGCGAACATGCTCCAGTCAAACAAGCCGAGGTCTCGGTCAGCAGAGATCAAAAGGCGGCAGAGGAGAAAGCCAAGAGACTTCTGCTCCAAAGGGAAAAGGTACAAATACAATGAAGCATAAAACATCTAACATATGGCCTGATGTTAGAGTTATTAAAATGACATTAAGTGTATATTTTTTCAGCTGGGGTTCCTAGAATATAGGTATTTAAAAGCCTTTGAAATAAAACGCTCACTGTGACATTGCTTAAGGTTGTTGCTTAATTGCTTAATACCTAAATATTACCTAAATATTAACACGAGCAGCATTGAGCAACAGCATTTTGCTACCTTTTTAGCTTGGTTGCTCAATGCTTTATTTTGCTTGTGCTTATAAAGTAATGCACACATACCAGCAGAGTGGGATGTCCTCTGTGCCTATGTTTAAACATGACGAGGGTATTGGGTAAATCATGGCAGGGTGCCCAAAGCTCAAACTGACATGTGGCTTGGCGGGTTCTAAGAATCCTTGTTCAGAAATAACCTTGATTGTGGGCATAGAGGCCCAGATAAAGGGTGTACTTGCTCTGGAAAACCTCTGGCATATATGCCATATGACATATGTTGTCAAATGTACTAATTGTAAGTCGCTTTGGATAAAAGCGTCTGCTAAATGCTGTAAATGTAAATGTTGTGGAAATATGCCCTCACTTGACCACAACACATTCTCTTCAGATCATTGCCAGGTTGAGTGTGGACAATCGGACTCGAGGCCTTGTCCAGGCTCTTCACAGGGCTTCTGATGTGAGGGTGTACATCAACAGAGTGGAAGACTTCAGCTACCACCTACTGGAGTTCCCAGAAACCTGTGGTGTCGCAGTGAAGGTAAATCATCTGAAAAGGGAAGTGTTTGTCATCTTGTGGATTTAGCAAAGAGACGTACCCTTCATCTTCACATTAGCTCATTGTGTAGACATTGTTTACTTCACTGTTGTTGTTATTTTTTTTTTATTTTTTGCATAATAATGTGATGTCTGTCTTGAATGAGCAACAGCTGTTCTGCCTGTGTTTTCCCCCTGTCAGTCTAAATGTCAGTTTGCTGCGGCAACAGATTGCGTGCTGCTGTGTTTATTGTTGGTGCCGGCCTTCAACACGCTGTGTGTTTCTCTAGCATTTATTCACGGCACTAATTAACGCAGGTCTAGCCTATCATACCTCATGCACTCCATACATTCATTTTGAACCGCGATTTCTAATTTACCTGTAATGATGTTAATGGGGGAATAACATTCATCTTATCATCCTCAGTGTCAGAAACACACACACACACACTTTCTACTACTTCTGACTGCCACTGTGTCATTATATGTGCTGCAGGAGAAAGTAATCCCATGCCTGCTACGACTGAGGCAGGCCGGTGACCCAGCCCTGAGGGCAGCAGTCAGAGAGGCACTAGCTTTGGTGGGCTACCATGACCCTGTCAAAGGCCGAGGGATCCGGGTCCTGTCCATAGATGGTGGGGGGTTAAGGTAGGCCATTTTCCTACACTTCTAATTACAATTTCTGTTGGTTATTATTGGACATTTATAAGTCGGTGATAAAAGCCAACACTTCTGCAGTAGGGAAATATTGCTTTACTATAACCACGGCTAGCACAGAATGTTTAGAGACAATTTTAATGCTTTATTTAATTATTATACATTTGTTTTTTTATGTATTTGTTTATAAAAAAAAATACTATTGTTGCAGCACCTTTCCTAAATGTGTCCCTGCTGTCATGTTACTGAGTCCTCATAAATCCATTTGTCTTATGTTTTGTAAATCTTCAGGGGAATTCTTGCCCTTCAGACTCTACACAAACTGGAGGCGCTTACAGGCAAACCCATATATCAGCTATTTGATTATATCTGTGGCGTCAGCACAGGTATTGTGTCCTCATGCCCTAGTTGTATCAACTGTGTGTGGATGCGCATGCGTTTGTGTGTGTTATCGTAGTGGGGGGTGCTGTGGCAAATGGCGGTACAAATCGTATAACGGCCTATTTGCTCAGATGCCCTGCTCCTGTTTGGCCTCAATGGTCTCACTGCCAGATTAATCCGAGCCCAGCACATTTCCTGTCTAAGCCATTATTGAACAAGAGGAAATCTTAAATCTTTAATCACATTTTTGGTCATGGTAAAATCCTTTATACACTTTTGTGATTAATTCTTCATTTGAATAGATAGGTTTTTGCCTTGAGTTTCAGATTATACATGTGTTTTGGTTCTCCAGTGACGCAGTGTATGCCCTCATGTGGGTTGTGACAACCACCACAAGGTGGCAGTGTGGACCATACTCCTCAGTGTATGACCCTGCCTTATTTATTTCACAGCAGATTGGAAAACAATGCTGTCTAATACACTGTCCTTTAAACTCCACCAGAAGCTTATATTTGTCCCTAGATCCTGGGCATTTTCACTCTCTTCCAGACAGTCTCTTAAATTAATCCTTTCCAGTTGGAGATGGTTCATTTTCATATTGTGTGTGTGTGTGCGTGTGTGTGTTACAGCATTTTCATAATCCCCCTCCTAGATAGTGTACGATAGTGCTTTCACACATTTGAAAGGAGATCCGTGACCCAAATGATTTTTGTACGCCCATCTCTGCCCATCCAAACCCCGTTCTGCCATGCCCATCCAGTAGTGGGTCTGACAGTGGTTAATCCTTCCAGTCCCACCACTGGAGGGATTCTTTACCACAAAGAATACAAAAAAAGATTTTGAGGAGGATATATCATATAGAAATGAATGTTGTAATAAAATATTTTTGCTCTGATTAGTGTCAGAGTACAGAAGGAGTTGCTGAATTGAGAGGTAATGCTGACCTACCTACTGTATATGGATAAGAAAGGGAGCAAGATAGTCTTGTGGTCAATGGGTTCGACTCCCAGCCAGAAGGTTGTGGGTTCAAGCCACAGAGTGTGCCTACCTGTAAGCATCCATGAGCAAGATGCCTAACCCATACCTTCTCCATGTATTAGCAGCATGTAATTGTTAGTTGTAAGTGTATGAAGTGTATGCTAAATGTCCTTTTTTCCTTGTGGATAAAAGCATCTGCTTAATGACCTAATTGTAAAGATCTACTGATGTGATTTATTTTCAGTCTCTTCTAGGCCATAGCTTGATTAGGTTTAAATAGCAGGATAGTCTTAGCAGTACAAGCAGGTTCCTTTGTAAGAAACTGTGATTTCTTTCTTTGTGTTCCCCAGAGGAATAATCAACTTCTTATATTTTCTGTTTACAAGTGTGTTGCATGAATGGATTACTGTCATCTCTCAATCCCTTATGTGTGTGTGTGTGTGTGTGTGTGTGTGTGTGTGTGTGTGTGTGTGTGTGTGTGTGTGTGTTATGATCCCTAGGTGCTATTGTTGGCTTCATGCTGGGCCTGTTTCAAATCCCGCTGAATGAGTGTGATGATCTGTACAGGAAGCTGGGCTCTGATGTGTTCAAACAGAACGTCATCGTGGGCACAGTGAAAATGGGCTGGAGCCACGCCTTCTATGACAGCGACACCTGGGAGAACATCCTCAAGTTGGTCTCCCTTTCTGTTATGCGTTTAGTTGGGGATATTTTTCAATAATAGCTCCTCCTACTGGCCTGTGATGTTGTTGATCAGTAAACAATAACTTTGATGTTGATAAATAACTAATCCACAATAAAGGCATAAAGTTGCTCTGTGAGGCAGGCAAATGCACAGATAACAAAATGCTTTTGGAGTAGAATAAAGGATTAATTTACTTCCACATAACTTGGCAATATACAAGACGTAAACACTACCGGTCAAAAGTTTTAGAACACCTCTATTTTTACAGCTTTTCATGATTTGAAAAAATAATTGCTGTCTTGTAATTTTTTTCTAAGGTAGTTCTGACATAGCCAGGAGGTTGTTCTGTGTCATTATGTTGCTGTAGGGTGAACCCCTGGCCAACTATAGGCGTATACCACAGGCTATTGCATGGCGCTGCAAAATGCTGGGTTAGCAGTTTCGGTTCAGGGTGCCACTCACACTGTGCAAGTTGCTGACTGTGGATCCAGCAAAAGAGCCATAGGACCTTCTTCCAGCACTCAGTAGTCCACTGGTGGTGCTTCATTGGCCAGGCAAGCCATTTTGGCAATGGATTTCTTACTGCCACTCGACCTGTCAAACCTGCAGCTCGTCTGAAGAGAAGTCTTCTCTTCACAGATTAAACTGAGACTTGCTTACTTCGACCAGTGTGCTTGAAGCTGGTGTGCTTGAAGCTGTTGTCCTATGAGCCACCTATCACACAAGCTGTTGACTCTCAGAAACCTGGTTCAGAATCTGGTCCTGTTGTGGCTTTGGGTCTGTCGGACCCCTTGGCTTGACACCATGGCTTTCATTGCAATTTTTCCTGAAAAATGCCTTTTTAAATAACTCTAAAATGTATATTATTTTTCAGTCTTTAGTAACCTTTTTTTTTTTTTTTTTAAATCTCGTGCAGTTTACTGCTTACCTTTGTAACATTTCAGGTTATTCACTGGACTTGAATTGCTTCAATTTGAATAAAGACGGGAAAAATTGGGGTGTTCTAAAACTTTTGTCCGGTAGTGTAGCTACAGTATATCAGACGAAGGATAGGTTAACCTGATAATTACACATCAATAATATCACCAATCACTGTTTGAAATGCTGTTTTAAAATTGTCGTAATAGGTATAGACATACTGAGTTCTTTGAGCATTACCAAACACTGTGATGCAAGAGTTTATTTTACAAGATATGTTGGTTGATTTTGCAGTCGATTACACAACTGCAAAACGATAACCCTTTTTATGAAGCCTAAGAGGATTAGGCTGAGCTTGTGAGTACCTGCTGGATCATGCTGCTGATGCAAACCTCTGACAATTCTTCCACAGAGAGAAAATGGGCTCTGATCTCCTGGTGGAGACGGCAAGAAACCCCAAATGCCCCAAGGTGAGTTATAGAGCAGGTCTGACTCATTCCTCCCCTGTTGTTTTGATCTGGCGCTGGCCAGCTACTCTTTACCTCACCGTGTTTACAATTAGCAGAGAGCGAAAGCCTCTGGCTCTGTCTCAGTCTCATCATCTGGTAAAGCCCTGATACACTAATTACTGGTAGTACTAGGCGAACTCAGGGAAATGCATCCAGATTGTACAGGAAGGACCTTCAGATAGAATAACGATAGGTAATGGTAATGGTAGACCTCTGTATGTCTGCATGCTCTACTGAGCCTTACTGAAGTGAGAAACTGACTTGTGCAGTGGCTGTTGATATGCAGCTGTCAAAATACAGATTTTGAGGCCCCCTTTCATTAGATTGTATTGACATGCCCCTGTTATATAATGCCGAATATATAGTTCTATCTTAAAGGTTAAGTGTGTAATATTTCAGAGGCTCTAGTGACAGAAATGCAATATAAGATCCAAAACTATGTTGTCA
>JAODLI010002815.1:0-10276 GCA_027575585.1 Percopsis omiscomaycus
ATATATATATATATATAATTCATTTTTTTAACATTATTTAATGAACAAAGTTATTCCATTACTAACTTGCGTGAAATGTAATTGGCCCTGGACATAACTACAACTAAACACCTATAATTTTTTTACATTGCTGTGAAGGATTTTTATCTCACACAGCTCACATCTGGAATTTGGTTAATTTATAAATATTTAGTTGGTAATGTTAATACATAAATTCGACTGATTCTATGGACAAAAACGTATGCTCTGCATTATTTGAGCCTGCACTTATTTATTAAAGTTAATAGAAATGATTTTTCCATCAAAAATAATCTTACATAAGCATGACTTGACATAAATAATCTCCTTTCTTTTGTCCAAAAGTAAATGATAAATCCTACAACCTAATTACAAGATGTTTTATCAGCACTGCAGAGCTACATGTAATTTTTCTGCTCTTGTGGTTAATCCGCCCCCTTTCAAGTTTCACTGGGCTCTGATTGGCGCATTGCTGGCTTTTGGTGTGCTAAGACAATTAATTAAATCTTTAATAAACGTAATTAATATAAAAGACAGGCAGCATCCTCCACCATTTGCCTCCACACTGTCCACACAACCCATAAGGTGGTAATTACTTTTTCTCAATGGACGTAAGTGATGGATATGTTTGTTTATTAAATCAATGACTAATATTTGTTAACTATTTGTTGTCTCAGGTTCCCTTGATATGAGTTTTCACTTGTTTTTGTACCAATATATTAAAACGCCCAATGTGACAAATATGTAATCATGGGTGTAGGTTTTGTTAGAAAATTGTCCCCCCGGCCCCTTGCGTGCAGGTGGCAGAGCTTGTAGCAGGCGATGGTTGCAAGTGGTATTTCTCACCAGACTCTAGTCCGGGCATTACGGCCCCCAATGCTTCATGTATTTATTGGGGGGGACAAATGCACTTGTTCTAAATATTAGCTTCCTTACCTAAAGTCTTCACTCTGACATTAGAACAAATTGTCAATATATATTAGCAGAGATGGTGATTGGCTTTGTAGACACAAGTATGTTTATAAGAGTATGCGGGAGGACCTTATATTGAGGTAAGGAAGCTAGAGCTTTAAGTCTAGCACCAACTCTTAAGCAGACAGTCCTTGATGTAAAAGAGTATTAGCCTAAAGTTAAGCCCACCGCTATTATATGATATGAGAACTTCTAACTGGACATTTTTTGTCATTCAACATACAGAAGTAGCAAACTGGGTCAATGGCTGGAGTTAGTGGAGACGCTTTTGGAAGGAGACGTGAGAAGCAACTCTGCATGGAATCAGAGGCATTTTGTTATTTCTCACATGATGGCCTACTCCAGTCTAACCATACTGGACAAAGAAATTTAGTAAGTACATTCACTAATAATATAGAAATGAAATAGCGGCCATCCAAATTCAGTCATCCCATAAAAAACATTTACATTTTTGTAGATACAATTGAAAAATGTGAGTGCAATGATATATTAACCATTCATTCTTTATTTCCTAAAGGGGTATCATGTACTGGACACTGGACACCGGAGGCACAGTGGTGTCGAGAGTCCCCGCCATACACATATTATGTAAGTTCCTCCACACCGCCACTGATTGGGGTTCGATCCCTAAAATTAGACTAGATCATTTCATATTTTTTCATATTTTTTGGGGGGGGGGAATTGTTGGATAAACAAGTAAGATAAGGATCAATTGTAGACTATGATTTTAACCTGATCAAAGTTCCCACCACTATAATAAAGATATTTGATTTAAGTGATAGGGGGCCTGAGTTTAGATTGAGTTTAGTAGAGTTGAACCTTTTTGTAGAAGATCAGACAAAATCAAGTTTATTACAGAGAATAATGATCGCACATTTGGACGGGGGAGGGTATTCAAAACCAGCTGTACATGTTTTTGTTGAGCATTGGTGTGAATTGCTTAACTTGAACTTCGCTAATACAATTGCTATCAAAGCTTTGAAACAGGATTTTAACAGGCAAATTTCAGGAAAAGAGTTAAAAATTATTCAGGCAAAATAATTAAAAACCCTTATCTTTGTTTTCAGTGGCGTCTCTAGCACAGAAAGCCTGGTGGGGCACATTAAACTCTGTATGGGCAACATCCGACTCGTCAATGAAACTACACAAACCTACTTGCTCAATGAATCCAAACACAAACGGACCTCATAAATTAAATTACAAATGCACACATTAACGTAACGTGGTCCAGGAGATGGCAAGAGTGGAGACAGGGATATGAGTGACATAAATAACGGCATTTGCTAATACAGTAAACGACATCTTGATGTACTGTATTCATTATGTCATTATATAATTTTTTTATTGGCTGCTCTCAGCATGGGGCCAACATGATCGTGTCCCACAGCTCATTATTGAAAGTGTGCACCGTGTTTTTAACTGTTCACTTGGTTAAACCAAAACCGACGGGCCAGCCCCATTTTCCAAACAAAGACTACTAGGAAAAAGGTACTGACCTTTACGCAGGCACTTTAACAGGCACAGGAAGATATTTGAAATGCATCGGACATCGCTACCATTTTCATATGTAATAAACAATGTTAGTTAAGAAGAAAAATATATATATTTATAGTTACACTGAATTATTTATCATGTCGTGCACTGCTCCACAGCGACATCTGGTGGGGCCAGGCCCCTAATGTAGAGACGCCACTGTTAGTTTTACAGGTTCTTTAACCTATCTACTACTGTTAGCTACATTTATTTGTGTTGGCAATTTATTTGTTGACAACCTGTTTTAATTTTTTTCTTTCTTTTTGTTTACTAGGAACAGTGGCTTGCAGGACATCATGTCATGCCCCAGTACGGCCTCACGTAAACCAGAGGAACATGTCATGGTTGCTGTGAACATCGCTTTTGAGAGGTTCAAATTCAGTAGCGAGAAAGATTTGGAGTTTCCCATCTACCTGTCCAGCACTGACAGGGTCTTTATCCATCGCATGGCACAGTTTTATGGATACAGCTCCAAAAGTAGCGGGAAAGGATCGAAAAGGTTTGTTACCATCAGGAAAAATGAAGGTTCTAACTCTGCTCAAACTAAGATGACATTTAAACTCTCTCAGAATTCCAGGCCTGTCATACGCAACTTACTTCTGAGATTTCCTGTCACCAATAAAGAACGCACAGACCTACTGGCTCGTACAGAGCGTACCATATCTGTGACACATGGAACTGAAAACAGCCGTGACAGGTATAGAACAAGTTGCCGGCTAAACAATGGCATTCCCCAGGTACCTCAGAGGAGAGGACCATCAGAGCTTGAGGACTTCCGGCGGTCCCTGCCTATATCTGGACAACAGGATAAGATCATCCAGCTCATTAAGGAGAACAGAGTGGTGCTTGTGGTGGGAGAGACAGGCTCTGGGAAAACCACTCAGATCCCACAGTACCTATTGGATGACTCCAGCCGAAGTGGAAGCCCAATCAGGATTTTCTGTGCACAACCCAGACGACTGGCTGCAATTGCTGTGGCGGAGAGGGTGGCAGCTGAGCGAGGGGAAAGTGTCGGACAAACGATTGGCTATCAGGTCCAACTAGAGAGCAGGATCTCTCCCAAGACACTGCTGACCTTCTGCACTATTGAAATGTTACTCAGAACCCTAATGGCTGGTGATGCCACCCTGTCAACTGTCACACATGTCATTGTGGATGATGCACATGAGCGTGCTGGTTTCACTGACATCCTGCTGACCAAGATGAGGGACATGCTGCAGAAGATGCCCGTGCTGAAGCTGGTCATTTCCAGTGCTGCCCTGGATGTGGACCTCTTTCACCGCTACTTTGGCTCCTGCTCTGTTATAAATATCATAGGAAGAACATTTGAAGTGAAACAATTATTCCTGGAGGACATCCTGAGGATGACAGGCTATGCCAATAAGAACATGCAGAGAAGGGAAAATCAGCGGCAGTCCTTAACAGAATCCTATAAAGCTCTGGAGGACAGTCCTTACCAAGAACTCCAACAAAGCAAGACATCAGCATCCCGTCTTGTCCAAGACGATGAAGTGGACAGAGCCTTCAACAAGCTAAATGTGAGTGACTTGGCATCTTTGAAGCCATGGCATCTGAAGGAGATGGATGCTTGCATTTTCAACATCTTCCACAACCAAGATACTGACGCTATAATTCAGCTGTTTAACCTCATCTTAAATGAAAATATCAGTGTGAACTACATGCACAGTGAGACTGGTGCCACCCCACTCATGGTGACAGCAGGCCGAGGTTTCCTCAGCCCAATGGTGAAGCTGGTCAACATTGGGGCCAATGTTAACATCAAGTCGTCCAATGGCTGGACTGCTCTGGACTGGGCCAAGCACTTTGAGCAGACTGAAGCTGTGAAGCTTCTTGAATCCTACACCCCCTTGCTGGAGGTGTGTGATGGGGATGAGTTTGGAGGCACTGACCTGAAAGTGGAAAACCAGGATATGCAAACACATCGTTATGAGCAATATCCCAACAACATTGATGAAGACAGGGTGGACCTAGATCTCATCATGCACCTGCTGCTTAATATTTGTTCCACTTCTGACAGTGGTGCTATTCTCATTTTCCTGCCTGGCTATGATGAGATTGTAGAACTCAGAGACCGCATCTTGCATGATAATAAGAAAATGGCTGACTGTCCTCAAAGGTATCAGGTGTTCATCCTTCACGCCAACATGCAGACGTTGGACCATAAGAGATTAATGAAGAACACACCATCTGGTGTGAGGAAAGTAATACTTTCCACTAGCATTGCTGAAAGTAGCATCACCATTGATGATGTGGTTTTTGTCATTGACTCAGGAAAAGTCAAGGAGAAGACTTTTGATTTCCTCAATCACACAGCAGCTCTACAAATGGCTTGGATCTCTAAATCCAGTGCTCTGCAGAGGAAGGGAAGGGCAGGCCGATGCAAACCAGGAATTTGCTTCCACCTATTCACTCGCCTTCGATTCAACAGCATGCTGGAGTTCAAGGTCCCACAACTGCTGCAGATGCCCTTGCAGGAACTGTGTCTTTACACCAAACTGTTGGCCCCTGTCAACTGTCCCATTGCTGAATTCCTGTCCAAAGCTCCAACCCCACCTTCCATCCACATAGTTCAGAATGCTGTACAAATGCTCAAGAGAATTGATGCCATGGACCCATGGGAAGAGTTGACAGAACTTGGTTACCAATTGGCTGATTTGCCTGTGGAGCCCCACCTCGGAAAGATGGTGCTATGTGCTGTGGTGCTCAAATGCCTGGATCCTGTCCTTACAATTGCTTCAATGTTGGCATATAATGACCCTTTCATATTGCCAACCCATGCCTCTCCACGGGCAGCTATGCTTTCTCGCAAGCATTTTTCTGCTGCCACCTTCAGTGACCATGTAGCCTTGCTTCGAGCTTTCCAGGCATGGCAGAAGGCCTGTATTGATGGGTGGGAGAGGACCTTCTGTGAGAAGAACTTTTTGTCCCAGGCTACCATGGAAATTATAATCTCAATCAGGAAACAACTGCTGGGACAACTTAGGGCCAATGGATTTGTGCGGCCACATGGGGGTGTTGATATCCGTGATGTGAACCTAAACTCAGAGAACTGGGCAGTGGTTAAGGCTGCCTTGGTGGCTGGCATGTACCCCAAGCTGATCCATGTGGATCGAGAAACCAACTCCCTGTCTACTGATAATGAAATGAGGGTTTTCTTCCACCCTACTTCAGCCATAAACCAGCACCAGATCAAGAACCCTCAATCAGTTGGACAGATGGCAACCATTCAGACCCTACCTACAGATTGGTTGATTTATGATGAGATGGACAAAGCCAATAAGGAAGCCACTGTTCGATGTTGCTCTGTGGTGACGCCCATCACTGTGGCCATATTTGGGGGCTGTTCCAAGCTACCCAGTTCTTGTTTGCAGGAGCCTGCCTTACAAAATGATGATATTATTAATGACAGTGACAGTGAGATGGAAGACAGCTCCACAGCTCAGATGAAAATTGATGAGTGGCTCAACTTTCAGTTGGATGCTGAGACAGCAGGACTGATCTTTCAGCTGAGACAAAAGTGGCAGACTCTGTTCCTCAGGAGAATTCGTTCTCCATCTAAACCATGGACACAGCAGGATGAGGCCACACTCCATGCCCTGGTATCTGTGCTTAGGGCAGAGGAGCAGGGGTCAGGCCTTCAGCAACCCACAGGCATTGGCCAGCGACCCCGGCCCATGTCAACTGAAGAACCTCCTGAGGTCACTTCAGGGAAGATCACCAACAACAGAAAGACCTCTCTCCTCCAAGACACTCCAAAACTGCCTACTGCCCAAAATGTAATCCACAACAGGGACTCCTCGGGATCCGCCCTGCTCCAGGCCAAGCCAAACGGCAAAGACAAAAGCGCAAATGACTCCATATACTCCCTAGAAGACAATTCTTCTAGTAAACCATTAGATTGTGCTGGCTTTAACAGCCCCTCGAATAGCCCCACTTCCACATCAGGAAAGTTCTCAAAATCAGTGTCTATGTGGCCAGCCTATGCACCTGTGCACTACTTTATTATGAAAAGCAATAATCTGCGGAATATTGAGATTTCTCAACAAAAGGGTATCTGGTCTACCACACCCAGCAACGAGGTCAAGCTCAACAAAGCATTCCTAGACAGTAGCATGGTGTTCCTTGTATTCTCAGTCCAGGGATCTGGACACTTTCAGGGCTTTGCTCGCATGACATCAGTCACCAGTGAAGAGCACTGCCAGGACTGGGGAACCTTAGAACTAGGAGGAGTTTTCACTGTGGAATGGATCAATAAGGAGAGTCTGCCTTTTCAGTATGCCCAGCACCTTCTCAACCCTTGGAATGACAACAAGAAAGTTCAGATAAGCAGAGATGGGCAGGAATTGGAACCCCAGGCTGGCAAACAACTACTTCTTCTGTGGGAGAGAATCTCTGGCAAGACACAGGAGTGGTTTCATTTTCTGCCATGAAGATCAAGGGAAGAAAAGTCACGTTTCAATGGTAGACTGAAACATATAGGTCAAGTTATTTTTAGTTCCTTTCAATGTTTTATATATTTTGAATTCCTGAAAATGTATATCAGTATTGTAATATTGTCAATGTTTCACATACTGACCATTTTAAATTAAATTAATTAGCATTAACTTCATTTTTCTGCACAAAATGTTCAGAATGTGATGAAATTAGATCTAAAATTCAGTAAGGATTGTACGGTACCAAAAATGGTTTTATGCCTGATAAAATCTTATCTATTAAAATGTTACTATGCATTTAAGCTTTTGAACCTTTGCAGATATTTATTTGCAAATGTAATGTTTAGTCAGCCACTTTATTAAAATGCAATCTGTATGTTTTCATTAATTAGCTGTTGCAGAAGTTTGGATTTATACTGTTCAAAAATAAATTCTTTCAGAAGTAAACATTGGCTAATTCTATTATTTATAATAGCTAAATGGCTAAACAAAGTACACCTATTGAGCAAGACCAATATAAATTAAAGCCAGATATAATATAGATAGAGCCTAAAAATAGATTTAGTCTCAGTAGATGTATCGTTTTATAGTTGCAGTACAGTTCAGGGATAGCATTGTTTGAAATAATACTTAAAATATTCCTTACTCTAAAAGGTGGCGGAAGCATATTTTTCATTATCTGCAGTGTACATTGATAACTGAACATTAGATCATCAGCCGAAATTATTTCATTTCTTTGATTTAACATTCGATTTAACAGCATAGAGTAAAGACAGTCACAAAGACCTCTGTTTCTGGAGAAGTTTGTAAGTACAGAATGAAAAAACATTTCATTGGCACATCTGCTTTGCAGCTCCCTCTTCTGTCAAGTTTGGGTTCTGGTCTTGTGTTGAGGGGATGACAGGTGATGATTTCCAACTACAACAACAAAACTCAACCTGCCTGGCTCCTGCATATATAAATAACTCAAACATGATATTCAAGCAGATACGTTGTGCTTATTCAGATAACATGTAAAGTATAACTGAAATCATAAACAAATGCTCATATACATCTGCACAGTGGGAACAAACAAACAAATTAAAATGTAAATAACTTATTAAAAGCAAGGTCAAGCTGAACTTTATTGTCAACAACTCTGGACATTATAAAAATAAATACATGATTCACAGTTGTGGATCGTAATACAAATTGTTATCAAAATGTCTTAGCCAGAATGAATAATTGAAGACATGCATAATCACTGTCCCATTGACTTAAACATGTTCCTAATACTTTCCCCCAGTTTTTGGTAATTAACAAAATGAATTTAATGAAATCTGTTGTCAAAATATGAATTCAACATTCAAATTATACAGCTATGTGAAAGTGATGTAGTTCTTCTGACAGGGGTTCAGTGATGACTTGACCCAGCACATATTCATTGACTTTCTTTCAGGTCCAATCCACGTTTTTCAATGTAACGTCTGGATGGTAAAAGAAAAGAATAGTAGTTGTTAATAGTTTTTGGTAAACAAATACTGTTTTGAAAGCTCCGTATTAATTTATTCATGTGCAACCACTGCTAGACAGTAACATAATCTTGAGAGGACAATGTAAATTTGTAAGAGTTGAGTGCGTATCTGCTTTATGCAATCGCATGCTTTCATTTTAAATCCAAGCACAATGCTGTACAACTCACTCTCTCTAAACGATTTTTAACAATTAAAAGGCACAATGATACAAGATCTTACACAGTACCCCTTTAACAGACTTCCAACAAGCCTCATAAATCCCTTTGCTCCTATGAAGACACTGACCAGATTAAAAACTAATTATAATAGTCACATGATTGAATACTGCGAAATGAACATTTCAGCCTATTAGTTACCACACTGAGATGTTTTACAAATATAATAGGCCTGTATTGAAATGTATCTACTAATATAATATTTTTGTTAATTAGACATTTGGCTATATGTGAAAATAATGTTTTAACATAAACATAGCAGCATAAAATACATACTTTACTATAAAATGTGCATACTAAACTACCCTGAGCTGACCTTATAACAACCATCTGAATTGTAATAATATGAAAACAAGACACCCTCATTTTATGTTTTGTTATATTTTTGTACTGGATTTTGCCCATTGGAAAAAAAGAACTGACCTTTTTGCGAAATTATATAGTGCTTCTTTCCTTTCTTGGAGAGACAAATGTCTGTCGGCAGGTGATTTCCCAAAGGATTTGGAAGCAGGCTGTGGAAGAAAAGAGGATGGATTAGCAATGCCCTGAATACTAGATGTGCATGAGATTGCATTTAGACAAATCACATGAATCAATTAAATTTGATGTTTTATGCATTTATTTCTATAAGGCAAAGGTTTAACCTTCACAGTGGGTGCAGGGCTAGATGTAAAACAAGAGGGACTCCTAGAAGAGCCGCATGTTGACATGGAGGTTGTTTCCACTTGTACATCCTCTGGGTTCTCCAGTAGATTTGTTATGGTGGTGTCCACACAATTGGTTTTCACTGTACACAGTTAGGACAATACCTCATAGAAAACAATCTTGCTTTTTTTTAATGCTACAATATGTTGTATCTATACATGAACTTTAAAAGATGCAATTGTTAATGAATCCACAGTTTATTTTGTTATTAACTCCCTATTATACAGTGTTCCATGAAAATAGTGATAGAATGAAAGCACATACCTAGGTCCCTTGCAATGACATTCAGTGGGACATCGGGCAGAACATCTTTAACCTGCTGGGCCATCTTAATAATTCTAGGTTCTTCTATACCTGAGCTCTGGACCATAAAACCCAGGGATATGGGCCCAGCTCTGACACCTAGGTTTGGAAAGACAATGGCCTTGTTTATGAATCATGCTTAACAGATTTCATCTGTGCTCATCAACAAACTCGGTAAAGGTTTTAGAAATAATTACTCTTTTCAAATCTTCCAAAATATTATAGACTCATGTGCTGGATCTTACTTGTTTGTGCAGTATGTCTTTTCCTTTTGATGTGCTCTGCTTTATCAGCTTTAGTGATCTGGGTGGAGACCAATCCAAGTTCATAGGCGAGGAGCTGAAAAGGAGGGTAATCAGTATTCACTCTGAACAGTAGAATAGCCAGCATTCAATTCACACAGAGATGGCTAAAATAATTTTCGGATTAATTATCTACTGGGGTGTCCTTTCAATGAATGTGAAAACTACATGGTCCAGGGACATTACAAGGAAATACTTTGACCAGTGTGGTAGACGCATACATATTAATATTTATTTATTTATATATATTTGGCTGATAT